>ML787014.1:508483-565934 GCA_009831015.1 Picea engelmannii | reverse complement strand
TGAGGACAAGGCTCCAAGTTTGATTAATCAAGTTAATAAGATTCAAAGGTACACATGACAAGTTGATGACTATAGTTGAGATAGCAGTCTTTGTAAAGTATCATACTTAATAGCATGTGAGCATATAGAGGTAAATGCTTAACATAATCATTTGTTTGAGACAAATAACACCTCCTCTAGGAAGAATCTCATGTGTTAGTTCCAGGTTGCCATGGAGGAATGTTTGATCACAACACTATGAGAGTGTTGACCTAATTTCATATTATATTCCTTACCTTTAATATTTGCTTCAGATAAATTACAAGTGATAGCTCTAAAGGAGCTACTGTGATCATTATCCGTGCTATTGCTTTATATTATCAAAAGGGTATTATTCTTGCTTGTTGTTTTGTTGACCTTGCTCCAGGTCATAGGTAATAACCCTGAGGAAGCTATAGTAAAGGTTGCAGAAGGAAATGTGCTAAAGCAGAGACCATAAATGAAGCAATCATCATTGGAAAAGAAGAAGGTGGCTTGCATAAGCTAAAGGGTCACTCAGAAGCTGTCATGACCCACACCATTGAGAATCCATGCGAACTTTGGCATAGAAGATTAGCTCACATTAACTACAAGGAACTATCATATATATGCAAAGGTGTCATAGGTCTACCAAAATTCAAAATTGACCTTGAAGGTGTGTGCAATGGATGTGCACAAGGGAAGAACATCAAGAACCCTTTTCCGAAGAGAGACAACAAAGCAAAAGGAGTCCTAGAGCTCATTCATTCAGATGTATGTGGCCCAATGCCATCGTCCTCCATTAGTGGAAAGTTCAAGGAATTCAAAGCCTTGATAGAGAACCTTTCCGAAAGAAATATCAAGATACTTAGGTTAGACAATGGAGGAGAATATACCTTAAAAGAGTTCATGATCTTCTGCAAGGATGTTGGGATCAAGAGGGAAATCACAACTCCCTATAATCCTCAACAAAATGGTGTAGCTGAACGAAAGAATAGAACGATAATGGAAGCTGTGAAGACTATGATCCATGATCAAGATCTTCCAATGTGCTTATGGGAAGAAGCAACAATGACAACCAATTGTCCCATAGTGCACTTGGGTTCAAGACCCTGGAAGAGATGTTCACCGGAAAGAAGCTAGAGGTAAGCCATCTCAAAATATTTGGTTGCCTAGTATTTATACATATACCGAAAGAGAAAAGAAACAAGATGGAACCCTCATGAAAGAAGGGAATATTTGTGGGATACTGTGAGGTCTCCAAGGCCTTCAGAATCTATATACCAGGTCACCATCACATTGAGATCAGTAGGGATGTGACCTTTGATGAAGATGCAACGCTCAAGAAATCAAGAAGATGCCAGCTTGAAGAAGTATATGAAGAGGAACTTATAATCCCCAGAACTGCAGTGAGGGAGGTTCCCAGAGCTGCAGAACCGGTGAGGGAAGTTGTAACTTCCCCTGATGAGGAAATTCGAGAAGACCGTGATATATTAGAAGTTCAAGAACCTCCACATATTACGATCCTCCATAAAAGGAAGCCAGCTTGGGCTAGAGAGCTCATTCAAGATGGAGAGAAGTATGGTGTTCCCTAAGGAACCACAAGACAGGTGAAAAGACCAAAGCCATTCTCCAGTTATACGACTTTGATGTGTGACCTCCTAGAGAAGGAGCCTACCTGCTTTGAAGAAGCCATTCAGATGAAAGAATGGGCAGATGCCATGACAGAGGAATGCCAATCCATAATAAAGAATGATGTATGGGAAATAGTTCCCAGACCGAAGAGTAAAGATGTGGTATCCTCCAAATGGATCTTCAAAATAAAACATGTTGCTGACGAAAGTATTGAGAAGTATAAAGCAAGATTCATCGCTCAAGGATTTTCTCAAAAGGAAGGCATTGACTATGAAGAGACATTTTATCATGTAGCTAGATACACTTCGATCAGAACCATCATAGCCCTTGCAGCTAAGATGAAGTGGAAGTTGCACCAGATGGACGTAAAGACAAATTTCCTAAATGGTGTCATCGAAGAAGAAGTGTATATAGAGCAACCTCAAGGATTTGAAGTTGAAAACATGAAGTCTCATGTTTGCAAATTGAAGAAAGCCTTGTACGGATTGAAGCAAGCTCCTAGAGCTTGGTATGGCCGGATAGACAGTTTCCTGACGAGCTTGGGCTTTACCAAGAGTAAAGTAGACTCTAACCTCTACTTCAAGGTTATGAACGATGAGCCAGTAATATTACTGATATATGTGGATGACTTATTCTTAACCAGAGAAGAAAATCTCATCACTGAATGTAAGAAGAGACTTGCCTCAGAATTTGAAATGAAAGACCTTGGCCTAATGCATTATTTCTTAGGTCTTGAGGTATGGTGGAGTTGAGTGAGGATCTTCCTTAATCAAGGGAAGTATGCAGTCGAAATCCTGAAGAGATTTGACATGTTGGAATGCAAGTCCATGAATACACCCATGGAAGCAAAGCTGAAGCTGTTGGTCGACACTTCGTCAGAATTAATTGATGCCACGCTGTACAGACAGATTATTGGATCGTTGACGTACCTGAGGAACACCAAACCAGACATTTGTTTTGCCGTGAACACCTTGAGTTAGTTTCTGGTAGAACCGAGACATGTTCATCTAGTGGCTGCAAAACATGTGATGAGGTACCTTAAGGGTACAATAGATTGTGGTCTTAGCTATGACGGAGATCATGATTTCACATTGAGTGGATATACTGATGCAGATTGGGCAGGAAGTGTTTCTAACAAGAAAAACACTTCAAGATGTTGTTTCAGTTTGGGATCAGTCATGATCTCGTGGTAGAGTAGAAAGCAATCCAGCATTGCTCTCAACACAACAGAAGAAGAATACATTGCTACATGTTCTGCTAGCTGTGAAGCTATATGGATTCGAAAGTTGTTGATTGGTCTATTTGACCTAGAGATGGAAGCAACCATGATCCTATGTGACAACCAGAGATGCATAAAGATGATAGTGAATCATGTATTCCATGACAGGTCGAAGCACATAAAGATTCGATATCATTACATCCATGACATGGTGCAGAGAGGAGCCTTAAAGCTCCAGTACGTTAGCACAAATGAACAGGTTGCTGATCTGTTGACCAAGCCTCTATCTCGTGTAAAGTTTGAGCACTTTCGAGATAAGCTTGGTATAGTCCGAAAGGACCTTCCTCGAAAGGGGGAGTAATTGTTGTGATGAGACATCTCTTGCTTCCAGCTTCAATGCTGTGACGTAAAGCAAGAAGATGTGATGAGACTAGTACTGTGCTTCCGGCTTGACAGCTGTGACGTAAAGCCAGTCTAGTATCGTGCTTCCAACTTGATGGTTGTGATGTAAAGCAAGAAGATGTGATGAGACTAGTATTGTGCTTCTGGCTTGACAGTTATGACGTAAAGCTAGTCTATTATCTTGTTTCCAACTTGACGGTTGTGACATAAAGCAAGAAAATGTGATGAGACTAGTACTATGCTTCCGGCTTGACAGCTGTGGCATAAAGCCAGTCTAGTATATTTCTTCCAACCTAATGGTTGTGACATAAAGCAAGACAATGAGATGAGACTAGCATTGAGCTTCTGGCTTGACAGTTGTGACATAAAGCTAGTCTAGTATCCTGCTTCCAGCTTGATTGTTGTGACGTAAAGCAGGACGAGTTTCTTGCTTCTAGCTTGACTGTTGTGACGTAAAGCAAGACTATGAGATGAGACTAAAACTATGCTTCCGTCTTGATAGCTGTGACGTAAATTCAGTCTAGTATCCTGCTTCCAGCTTGATTGTTGTGACGTAAAGCAGGACGAGTTTCTTGCTTCCAGCTTGATTGCTGTGACGTAAAGCAAGACGAGCACTGTGCTTCTAGCCTTACAGCTGTGACATAAAGCCAGTCCAGTATTGTGATGATGAGCCAGCCTCATGCTGTGATGATGATGTATTAGTTTTATACTAATACATATTGATGCAGATGATGATTGCATTCCTTTGAGAATGACGATGTTGCCAATGAAGAAAACTTCCGATGATTTATAGATAAGCCAGGCAGTTTTCCAAGATGATATTGATGATGTTGTCCTCTCACCCACTTGATGTTGTTGATGATGTTGTCCTCTCTCTCTCGCCTGATGTTGTTGAAGAATACCCTTCTTGTTAACAGGGAGTGTTGAAATAATGTAACTGCAAAGTGTATTCTTATTATTATTTGATATATTATTCATTGGATCAATCCCCATTGTGGATTGATCATGTCAGCTATTATAAAAGGACCAAATCCCCTTTTGCGGATTGGTCATAATGTGATTGTAATAGGCAAAAGAAGAAGTCGGCCCCATAATATAATAAAGGTGGTTATAACCACCCAGTTTGAGACGTCGGCCCTGCCAGTGAAGAGACACTTCACACGTACCATATTTGTATAAATAAGGAGGCTACCGCCTCACTTAGACACACACCTCACTTGCTCATTGAGAGACAAGTTTCAAAATTATAGTTGGAGAAGAGAGAGAGAGAGTGATGCATCTTTGGGAGAGGATCTTCTGTATTAGCTTAAGCTATCTCTTGGCATTGTATTGGCTATCTATAATAAGGAAGGTTTGCTCAGTTTTCTTCCCCTAGAGGGTTTCCCAAGATAAATGTTGTGTCTCTTGTGATTGTGTATTTCTCAGTGATCTTTTGTTATTCTATTGTTATCTATTGAAATGCAAAGAACTATAATAATGGCTTAAACATTAACAATTTTGAACCACCCCTAAAGGTTCCTTGTGCGAGGTTTTGAACTGCCTCCAAAGGGAATTTTAAGGGTGGTTTTGAACCACCCCTAAAATTTCCTTTCGGGAGGATTTTGAACCACCCCCAAATGTGCCTTTAAGTGGGTTCAAACCCCCCCCCAAAGGAACCCTTAAGGGCGGTTCAATACAACCCCCAAAATTGTTTCTAGGCTATTAAAAGAATAGTGTCTAAGGGACCTAAACACTATGCAAGAGAAGGCTCTAATGAGAATTGACACCTTGGAATTACTTCAATAACATCCATGGGAGGAACATCTCTTGGATATCTACCTTACTTCTTGGTGGTTGGGTTGGAGGGGATTGTAATAATAATAATAATCTATTTTTAAGGTCACAACCAAGCCAAACACCAAATTGATGTATAATATCCCCTTGTTTGTGGGACAAGGGACCCCTGTGTGCCTTATGAGCATTTTATGTTAGTGTTAACCAACACATGCCTAACATAAACATAACACCTGAAAACTTAATTGTATCATCACCACCAACATGTAGAACATTAACATTGTGTTGAACATTATCAAGCACTAGCTTTGTCCTTGTCTTTCCAAACCGTGAAATTTGGGTGGTTGAATTACATTCAACACTATATAATGAATCATAACATAAACAAGCAATAAAATGGCCACTATCTACCTTGCAGACTTCCCTCTCAACATGCCTCATTTATGGAAGTAAAATCTCCTATTAATTTTTGTTAGTAACTGATAACCCTTCAGATAAAGGGGAACTCTTTTGGCTGAATAAGAATGGATGGAAGAGATGCACACCCTCAATGTCAACTTTTTTTTGGCAGTTTTCAAATAAAACTCTTTTGGCTGAATAAGAATGGATGAAAGAGATGCACACCCTCAATGTCAACTTTTTTTTTGGCAGTTTTCAAATAAAAGCTTTAGTTAATATACAAGCATTCAAAATCAAAACATGTCAATTTTCAAAAGGGGCAATACAAATGGCACACATAGAAGTATACTCCAATTATAAGTTGAATATGCTTAGTTGCATATTTAAATTTAACCATCACCTTTGGCACAATCCCACATATGAAAACCGAGGAAAATGGAAGAGAAGATAGATCAAACATGATAGAAAGAATGAATAAAGGTGTTGAAAGATCAAAGGATGGAAAGGGACTGGAGATTTTGAATTTTACTGCAACTACAGATAGAAAATGTGTGGGTCTGTCAGAGCGAACATCCGAAAAAGTTCTCTATGCCTTTCAAAGGGTTAGAGAGATAATAACTTCCATAGATACAATCTAGACCACTATTGGGTCATTGCATCATGTCTACAAAGATACATGATGTTCCTCTTTTCATACCTAGTATGCTGAAATAGAACTCGTGAGAAAATAACATCTGCTTTTAAGGCAGTTAACTACTGTGTTCAGGAATGACACATTATAGCAGTTTATCTTTAATAAAAATTATGTTAGGTTTGTTAGGTCTAGAAATATCAAGAGAAATCAGATATATTTGCAATACTTACGGAGTGCTCTCATCAATTGTTCATCACGTGGGTATGTTATTGCTTTAGATAGCACAGATATCGCTAATGGGACCTATTCCCACAACTCATTTTCGAGTTTGTTCATTCTACTTTTGTCAAAAGTTTCAAGTCCTACAATATTAGAATCCATGTCTTTACAACAGCACTCCAGAAGCTGTGGGAGCAACATTCCTCCCATGAACTTCCACCATCAAGTAAAGAATTCAAAAGAATTCAAATCAGAATGAACCTTTCAGCTTTACTGGATCAAATCAAATCCCCAATGGTAATGATTCAGTTCAGCTTCTCTTACAAGTGAAAAAGTAGATAGCATTACATTGGAGGTCAAAACAAATGATGGACACTATCCCATAGAAATTGGCAAATGAAAATGCAGCAGAAACTATAGTAAGGATTGCACAACAAGTGATTGCCCCAACTCATTCATGATTAGCATACAACTCAGATCTACAATTGGGCAGGAGACCCCCCATTCTTTAGGGAACGATTGATATGTTGGGGGTATTTGCCTAGTTTTAGGGTTCCTAATGTATGATAGGCTGAACATGTCTCACATGTTACTCACAACCATATTGTAACAAACTTGTGAGTCATCCATCTTTTGGAGGAAAGGTAGTTGTTAGTTAAGAGCTAAAATGGATTTATTATAAATTATTTTTAAAAGGAATTATAAGGTTGGGTGCTAGATTGTCTTGAAAATGCATATCCTAATGTATGATAGGCTGAGCATGTCTCACATGTTACTCACAACCATATTGTAACAAACCTGTGAGTCATTCATCTTTCGGAGGAAAGGTAGTTGTTAGTTAAGAGCTAAAATGGATTTATTATAAATTATTTTTAAAAGGATTTTAAGGTTGGGTGCTAGATTGTCTTGAAAATGCATATGTACTTTCTGATGACATCTTGGTAACAAATGCAATGCACCCATGTTCACATAGCTTTAATTGTTTTATTGTATATATATGTTGTAATCTTAAATTTTAAATACAGAATTATACATGCTTTGAGCTAATAATGGATTGTTGTTGAATTCAGGGTAAGTTAGCTGTAATTTGCTACTTTATGAGATTTATATCAACATCAAGGCAAAATTTCCAGAAGAAAATCATTATAACATAATTAGAAATTAGATAAAGAAATCTATTGATAAAGCTAATTAATATTTTTCAAAGGTATACTACTAAAGAATTAGACAAATGTCTCCCATTATTGGAAACCAAGTAAACCTTCTTCACCCTCATATCATGGCATGACCCAGCAGAATGTCCTATCAACTTATCAGATAAGAAGTTTGAGACCTACAGAAGAATCCTTTAGGAGAGAGAGATTCCCATCAAAGAAGTGGCAGATGTTTTGAGATGAACCTCACCATCAAGGGAATACACAGTTAGGCAGGGTTACTAAAAAAATCCCTTTCAGAAGAAAGGGATCTCCAAAAATCTAGAATTTGGTCCAAAATCTGATGTCCAAAGTGATGGGAAGGTGGCAGCCTTCTATTGCAGCATCAAAAAGATAAATCCTTCTAGGAGAAGCTCTATGGCATAGAGGTCTCCATGGTCCTACCTTGTATTTAGGATGCAAGTCCAGTGAAGAAGACAAGACTCATATCCTCCTCCACTACCCCTTTGCAAGACAGGTATGGGAGTGTTGGAAAAGTTTCTCGGGGAAAAAAACTCCTATAGTGAATGCAATGGATTCCTAGTTTTAGGAATGGCAGAAGGCCCCTTGGAAGTCCTCAAATCTGATTTCCCTTGGGAAATTGGCCTTTGCTTATATCTTCTGGTTCCATGGAACAGGAAAACCCAAATACTAAATTTTTTTAAGGAAAGCTCTACTCGTGAATAGGTTTGGATCAGAATAAAATCATCTTTTCAGAATAAAATCATCTTTTCAGTCAAAGTGTCCCTGTCTAAAATACACACAGAACCAAAGGAGATGGATCTTTTGAAGTCTTTAAACCTCCCCTACCAGTCAATCTCCCCTCCAAAAGAAGCAATCACCATTCCTTGGGATCCCCCACAGGGATGGGTAAAGATAAAATTTTATGGGGCATCCAAAAATAATCCTGGAGTATCAGGGGCTGGTTGTGTATTGAGAGAAGATAATTGGATTTTCTTATAGGCTGAGTTGGTTTTCTTAGGACAATGCTCCAACAAAACTGATGGAAGGAAATTGGTTTGATTGAAGGTATTCCATTGGCTCTTCACGGAGTGTTATAACTGATAACAAAGTTATCTCGGAAGGAAACTCAAAACTCATCATTGACCTTTGTAACAGGAAGTCAAGGCCCTGCACGTTGTAACTGAACTCCTTGACTGAGAAAAGTCTTCGGTTAGAAAACTAGTTACAATCCCAACTTGTTCATATCCGTAAAGGGTCTAATCAGGTGGCAGACAGGCTGGAAAATAAAGCCATTTCTCAAAATCAACGTTATGTCTCAATCTGAAATTTGAATGGTAAATAGTAGCTAATCTTGCACTCATGTTTTCAATGTGATCTAAACCTGGGAGTATCAGAATGGCACTGCGTGGCTTGTAGTATTTTGACTATGAATATCAGTAAGTAATGGCACTGCGTGGCTTGTAGTCCTCTAGTAGATAGCTTTAGTAGTAGCTTTCAGGTTGTTGAAGATATTGCAATCCTGATTCAAACTAGCTATAGACTATTCTATATCTATGTTTCAGACTTCTTTTAATATAAATATCTCTTTTTTTAACCAAAAAAATGCAATTAGTATTTCTCTTCTTGTATCTTAGCTCTCATAAAATGTGAGCAGGAAATAGGAAATAGAGAAAAAGCTAACACATACCTCTGGGTAATCCATTTTAGTGATAGGCCTCAGTATCCATAAGGAGGAGCGAGGTCCTCTCTCACAAAGAGCAAAAATTTGTGGGGTCTCTTCCTCAAAGAGATTACTAACTTTCATGCCATAAGACTCTCTATATCATCAATCTTAACAAGGTTTTCCAGGGCCCTGGGCTAGAAAAAAACTGGCTGAAATCCCTTTTCAGTTTCCATGAGAATAGCGGAAAATGATTCAAAATCTGCATCATCCTGGAACTAATAGAGCGCATGATTCCCAAATTCTGAGTAGCCAAGAGGAAACCTGACTTGAGAACACACATTGCTGATGTAACAGAAATTGTATCAAAATACTTCATTCATTCTGGAAGAATCAATAATTCATGGCTTACTTTACATGGGATGGTAAAAGAAAAATCTCCAACTATTTCGAGGTCAATAAGCAAAACAATCAATGAATTTAGTTCAACATAATAAGCAAAACAATCAATGAATTTAGTTCAATAGATCCACTCCTGAAATTCCAGACTTGTCTGCCCCTGGCCACTCACTCATTCGAATGAGTGGATAAATGAATGAGTGGATGTGGTCAGGTGCAGCTGCCTGCTTGATTGACTGACAATCATGATGCGGTTGAGTTCTGCATTATGTAATTGATCATCTATAGAACAGAAGCTTAGAACTGGGTGTGCGTGTGCATATGCATTAATGAAAATAATTTGTAATTAATTTTATGCATGTAAATATTTTTAAACTTATTAAAATAAATGTTTTAAAAATATTTAAATAACTTTTTATTTTACATCTTACTTGTAAAATGCAATAATAATTTGAAAAATGGATTAGACTTAGGCATTTATTAAAAATGTTACTTAAAATATTATTATTTGGGTTTGGATACTACTATTTGGATCTGAAACTTATATGTTCATTACACGATTTTAATAGTCATACTACTAATTTTATTTGTCATTCATTTTGGTCAATTAGCCATCATTTTTATTTGGCTAAGTGGGATGTACATTTAGGTTTCTCCAATTATTTATTTATAAAGCATGATGAGGTGATCTCACTCACATCAAACCCAATGACCAAGTAGTTTGGCCAATAGTAGGTCAAAAAATTATTGAATGGGGACATAGGTGGAGGTTTTCGAGGGATACAAATAAGCTTTAGGTTCTTCGAGATTTGGGGAGCATCTGAGATAAGTGAATTACAATTTTATTGCAATGCAATTGGTGCATTGAGCATTGATTGTTGCTTCCATTATCACAAAGTTATCCTAAAATTGGCTTGGTTCAAGGATGTAGAATCTCAGGCCCATGGAACATAAAATATATGTTATATATATATATATGAAAAAGCTAATATAGCTAAAAAAAAAAAAAATTAAAATATTGTAAAAAATGTTAATAATGGAAGCTACAACTAAATGTTAATGATGAAATCTAATGTTAAGTATATTTGTGATAAAAAACCTAAAATTTATGTGGATTTCATATAGGAGTCCAAGAATAAGGATTTCTCTGTACTCCCAACCATCATAGGACGTGTTAATGTCAATGAACATTATCATGGAATCTACTTGCAATGAGCACCATTTTGAAGAAGATTAATGGAAGCCATTGAAATTTTATATTATTAGCTTTGCCTTAAAGGTTGTTCCATCCTTGGTCATTTTCTAGAGTTGGGAAACCACACCAAGCTTCGTCAACTCAACACTTGCACTCATGACCATGTCAACCTAAGCACGTGACATTATACAATCCCATACTTCATCACCCTTAATGCTCAAGTCATTGCCACACCAAGATGTGCATGTAACCCTAAACAGTTCTAGACCTCATTGTCTTGAGCTTCCCTGTCTCTGCCACATCATCCTAGGCCTATAATAAAGTTATTAATTCATTGATCAATAGGGCACATTACTCCCAACCATGTCAATGCCCTATTAAGTTCAGTTGTTCTTGTAATTATGATTAGAGTGTCACTATCCCCTACCATGCCAAACATGTGATCAAATTATCTCATAGTCTTATTAGTATGGAAAGAATTATTGTTGCTTACCACATCATCTCATGATGAAAGAATTTTAAGGACTATATATGTCTTAGTCTGTTACACATTATTTTCGTCATCTCTATGACCGTTAATGATGTAAACCTGTCTGTAGTCTTCAAAGGGGTCAGTGGCTTGAGTTCCTGAAGAAAGAAGGGAGAAGAACTTTTCCTGAGAAAAGAAATTGCATTTTCTTTTATGAAAACCCTATTAAAGATGATTTTTGCATGCTGCACTATGGCTAGGGTGCAAGAATGCCTGATTCTCGCAGGCTGCACCATAGCTAAGTCGCGAGAGGTTCGCAGGTTGCTCTATAAGCAGGGTGCGAGAATGATCATACGTGGGGAAAATGAGCATCTTCTCGATGCTTCTAGAAGGAGAAACTTCCATGCTGAGGTGGAATCTGAATGCTTTGGATCTTACTCGCTTTCATGATTTGGTGGGATCATCCTAACCTCCTCACCTTATCCTCTTCAGCGTATAAAAGGAGAGGAGCTCTCATAGAGAAAGTTAGCTTGGATGAGATTAGCGTTGGAGCTTTTGATTTTGGAGCTTGGATTGGATTGAGCTTTGGAGATTGTTAGCTTGGCTAGATGAGCCATTTTGTCAAGACAGATTGTGAATATTATCGGATCTATGCTCTCAGAATTCTTGGAGTGGAAGTGTGTGGGGAACGAAGGACAGTTGGAAGGGACCTTACGACATCAAGGCCATGGTTGTAATCTCTCTTTCACATTTAATATGATATAGTAATATGATTCTTTCCTATAAAGCTTGTTTTGTTTTATTGTATGATTCTTTGATCACATACATAGGTTTATATTGAGTTTATGCTATTACTATCACTTTGGTTGGTTGCGTTCTTTTGCAGGTTCATCATTGTATGAGCGTTGGAACAGAGCTAGGATGGCGATGGCGAGAGGAAGCGATGTTTAAACGGTATATCACATATCCCTCTTTAGTTAGTAAATTCAATATCTAAAACTTAAGGAAAGCGTCATGTTCAAGTGTGTTTTGTTCTAGATCTAGGTGGATCTAGGGAGATCAATTGGTGTCTGCACCTACTGATTTATCCAATAACAAAATTGGCAACTCCACTAGGGATTTTATCAGATAACAATTTTTTTTTATCGTTGGGATGCACCTACCGAGGACTTCGAGCATGATTTTTTGATTTCAAGCTCGTTAAAAAATGAAACCAACCTCAAGCATGATTTTCTGATTTCAAGCTCGTTAAAAAATGAAACCAGCCTCGAGCATGATTTTCTGATTTCAAGCTCGTTAAAAAATGAAACCACCTTTGAGCATGATTTTCTGATTTCAATCTCGTTAAAAAATGAAACCAGTTGCGAGGATAGTTTTTTGCGTCTCTGTGGCGACCTCGTTAAAAAATGAAACAGAGGTCTGGGGATTGAACTTGGATTCACGAGCATAGTTCTTATTCCTGTGTCAAGCTCGTTTAAAAATGAAACAGATTGTTCCCCCTCTCTGTTTGAGTCAAGTCCCTTGTCTAGTATTTGAAGCTTCATTTCATTCGCCTTTGCAGTTGGATGAAACGAAGCTTGGGGGGCATTTGGCTTCAACCTCTGGACTTCATGTTGAAGTTAAGCTACTAGCTTCTTAAGCTGGGGGCTAAGTACCAACCATCCTTGTGTTATGCATTGGGAAGTCGCAAGCATAGTTTTCTATGGTTCAATCTTGTGTAAAAATGAAACCACTTACCTCAAGCATAGTTTCCTCTGGTTCAAGCTTGTGTAAAAATGAAACTAGGTTCAAGCATAGTTTCCTCTGGTTCAAGCTTGTGTAAAAATGAAACCACCTACCTCAAGCATAGTTTCCTCTGGTTCAAACTTGTGTAAAAATGAAATCGGGCCCAAGCATAGTTTTGTTTAGTTTTTAAGCTTTTGTAAAAATAAAATCTATCCGAAGCACAGTTTTGTTTTGTTTTAAAGCTTGTGTAAAAATGAAAACAATCCTGAGCTTAGTCTTTGTTCTTTCTCATGCTCGTAAATACGTGAGAATAAGTTACCGAGCTTAGTCTTTGTTCTTTCTCGTGCTCATAAATCAATGAGAATGTAACCGAGTATACTTTTATCACTTTTTCGGACTCATAAAGGTTATATGAAAAAGAAACCCACTGGAGTTCCCTTTAAGCTCTTTTTAGAGTCTCTAAACATGAAAAGATTGTCGAGCGACCTTGTTCTTTTCACGCTCGTTAAAGTATTTGAAGAAAACGTTTGTTGAGCGATAGTTTATCTCTTTTTTGGTCTCATCAAACTACTTTACGAAAAAGGAACTGAGAGAGTTCTCTTTAAGTGTTTTTCAGACTCTATAAACATGAAAAACCCCTGAGTTTTCTTTCTTTGGACTCGTAAAACAAACATCGAAAGGCCCATATGGGACCAAACCACTCCTTCCTAGGGTTCATTAAACATACTCCGAGGGACTCATCCAAAGGATGAGATTACATTTCAAGCATATGTTATTCTCCTCAAGCTTGTGTTTAAACCTGTATTCCATGGAAGAGTCACTTTTTGAACATGACACCCTTTCACTCGCCTTGTGTCTAGGTTGGAAACTCCGCTCGTCTCTTGATCATAATCCTTATAAGATTACAAATTGGTATGTGATCCCTATTGTTGAGTTAGTGTTTCCAAGACAGTTGTTGTGTCGTCAATATGTTCAAAAAGATGTCCAACTCGAAAAGCCTTCTATTGCGTCGGCCATTTCTACAGTCCTTAAGCCTTCTATTGCATCGACCATCCCTGAGTCAGTCCTGAATCACTTGTTACTCTGATCTACATCAAATCTTGTTACCCGTTTCGTGTCATTGATGTGGGATACATTAAGGCCCTCCTGTGACGAGTCTTTTCCTGTCGACTTCAAACTCATTATCCAGGAATTAGACTTAGAAACTAATTGGTACCTTGGAACTTGCATGCCTCAATGGCAGGTTTCCTTGCTTTCGACAATGGGTTTTCATTATTGACCCCTGATCGGGAGATTCCTTCGAGTGTTCGACTTCAGCTTATTAATTCACATTCGTTGGATTGTACTAGTGTACCTTGGGATTCATTGACGTTAATGGTGATTTCCCTCGCACTTGTTAATGGTATACACTAATGACCAGTAATCAAGTGGTTTCTACCATGTTCGACTTCAACACATGTGTTCGCATGGTTAGATTCGTACTATAGAGTGATAGAGATGAAGACCCTGAATCTTTTCTAACAGATTCAGGTTGCGTTGGAGTATATTTGGTTTGTACTGTTGCATAGATCCACATTGTATGTCTGGTGGCTATGTTCAAATTTGAATATTTAACACATAGATCCACAATGTATTTTTGGTGGCTATGTTAATATTTGATTCATAATGGCATGGATCCACGGTGTATGTTTGGTGGCCATGACCTTGTCTTACTTGACATGGATCTTTGCATGTCGGCATTTATGCTTTGAGTCATTTGTATTTTGAGTATGGGAATGCCTACCTCAGTGATGATATATTATTGTACTGTATTTCCTTGTTTGTTGGCAGGTTTCTGACCGACTGTTCCTTGTTCCCTACACACACTCGACAAAGTATTTCAGCTATCACTCTGTTCTAACTTCATACTTTGGGGGGCTCTCTGTTACACATTATTTTCATCATCTCTATGACCGTTAATGATGTAAACCTGTCTGTAGTCTTCAGAGGGGTCAGTGGCCTGAGTTCCTGAAGAAAGAAGGGAGAAGAACTTTTCCTGATAAAATAAGTTGCATTTTCCTTTATGAAAACCCTATTAAAGATGATTTTCGCATGTTGCACTATGGCTAGGGTGTGGGAATTCTTGATTCTCACAGGCTGCACCATAGCTGGGTTTTGAGAGGTTCGCAGGTTGCTCTATAAGCAGGGTGCAAGAATGCTCATACGTGGGAAAAATGAGCATCTTCTCAATGCTTCAAGAAGGAGAAACTTCCATGGTGAGGTGGCATCTGAATGGTTTGGATCTTACTCACTTTCATGATTTGGTGGGATCATCCTAACCTCCTCACCTTATCCTCTTCAGCTTATAAAAGGAGAGGAGCTCTCATGGAGAAAGTTGGCTTGGATGAGATTATCTTTGGAGCTTTTGATTTTGGAGTTTGGATTGGATTAAGCTTTGGAGATTGTTATCTTGGCTAGATGAGCCATTTTGTCAAGATAGATTGTGAATATTATCGGATCTATGCTCTTAGAATTCTTAGAGTGGAAGTGTGTGGGGAACGAAGGACAGTTGGAAGGGACCTTACAACATCAAGGCCATGGTTGTAATCTCTCTTTCACATTTAATATGATACAGTAATATGATTCTTTCCTATAAAGCTTGTTGTGTTTTATTGTATGATTCCTTGATCACATACATAGGTTTATATTGAGTTTATGCTATTACTATCACTTTAGTTGGTTGCGTTCTTTTGTAGGTTCATCATTGTATGAGCGTTGGAACGGAGCTAGGATGGCGATGGCGAGAGGAAGCAACATTTAAATGGTATGTCACCTATCCCTCTTTAGTTAGTAAATTCAATATCTAAAACTTGAGGAAAGCGTCATGTTCTGGTGTGTTTTGTTATAGATCTAGGTGGATCTAGGGAGATCAGTTAGTGTCTTCACCTACCGATTTATCCAATAACATAGTCCCACCATGGTAGTTCATTTTTGAAAACTTAGTGCAAACATTTTTCAAGATCTCTTAAGCTTCTCTAATCTCATCCTACAAATGCCACACCACTTCACCTTGCTTCTAATTTCCAGGTAGCTTACAAACACACCTATAATATAATATAATATGATATGATAAATAAACCACCACTAAGATTAGTTAGTCCTAAAATGTTGTTACATCTACTTACCTTGTTCTAGAGATAATAAATCAACACACCTGAAAAACACTCAACATGGTGATAGAGTTGGGTTTCAATCTTGGACTTCCATTTTTGTGAATCTTCTTACCCTGTACTATAGGAAATAATCAACAAACACAAAGAATAATAAACACGATACATTAGATCTACATGCATATGAAATTGTGGGTGTTTGGGAATTAGATGTTGGAGGAATACCCATTCACACAAATTGAATATTCATAAATATCCATCAAGTATATTTATGATCAAAATCCTATAATTCACATGGTTTTCATATGGGAGGAAGAAGTATCAAATAGTAGTGCAAGGGGCAGGGGGTCATTTGTAGATAATGGAATAGAAAATCTTAAGTTTGGATGGAGGGAGATTATTGTTGGTAGGGACAAATGGGGATTTCTCTATACTCCCAGAGTTGTGTGGTGGGATTTCATTATACTTCCACCCATAATAAGACATTATTTTACATCATCATTGGATCTACCAACAATGAGCATCATTTTGAGGAAGATTGATGGAAATCATTACAATTTCCTATCGTTAGCCTTAGAGTTTGTTTTATCCTTATGCCATTCTTGAGTTGGGAAATCACACTAAGCTTCATGAACTCAATACTTGTAAGCATCACCATGTTAACCTAAGCATGTGACATTAGACAATGCCATTATTTATCTTTTTTACCCCTTAAGTCATTGCCACATCAACATGTGCATGAAACCCCATATAGTCCTATACTTCAATGTCTTGAACATTCTAGTCTTGACCACATCATCCTACACTAGTAAGTCAAGTTATTAGTTCATTGATGAGTGGGTCATATTTCTCCCCACCATGTCAATGCTCCATTAAGTTTATATATTCATGTATTAAATATTAGAGTTTCATTAACCCCTAACATGTCAAGCATGCATTCAAATTGTCGCATACTCCCATTAGTATGCAAAGAAATCCTACTCCTTACCATGTCACCTCATGAACAAAGACATTTACGGACTAGATATCCTAGTCCCACCATGATACTTCATATGTGAAAACTTATTGCAAACATTTTTGAAGATTTCCTAATGTTCTCTAATTTCATCGTAGAAATGTCGCATCCATTCACCTTCCTTCTAATTTTCATGTACCTTACTAACACACCCATAATATAATATAAGATAAGATAACACGATAATTAAACCACCATTACAAATGGTTGGTTCTAAAATATTGTTGCACCTACTTACCTTATTGTAGAGACAAAAACTCAACACGCGTATTTAGAAGACTAAACATAGTGATTGAGTTGGGTTTTAATCCTTTGACTTGATTTTTTATGGATCTTCTTACCTTGTACTAGAGGTAATAATATGCACACACAAGCATAATAAAAAACATGGTACATTAAATCCAGATTCATCGTACATTATGGGTGTTTGTAAATTAGGTGTTGGAAGAATACCCATTCATACAAATTAAATATTTGTAAGTATCCATAAATTATATTTGTGATCAAAATCCTAGATTTCAAATGGATTTCATACATGAGGAGGAACTATCCATTACTAATTTTATGGGAAGTAGGTCATTATAGATAACTGACCAAAAAATTATATATTTGGATGGGGGGAGATTATTGTTGGTAGCTATAATTGGGGATTTCCCTATACTCCCAGAGTTGTGTGGTGGGAAGAAGTATTTCTATGTACTGCCAAAAATCATAGGACATGTCAATGTACATCATCATATGATCTACTAAAAATGAGCATCATTTTGAAGAAGATTGATGGAAACCATTTAAATGTCATATCATTAGTGTTTCCTTAGAGATTGTTTTATCTTTAGTCATTTTCTTGACTTGGGAAACCACACCAAGCTTCATAAACTCAAAACCATATTCAATCATCACCATGCTAATATAAGCATGTGACATTAGACAATCACATAATTCATCACCTTTAACCCTCAAGTCATTTCCATGTCAACCTATGCATGCAACACTAGATTATTCTAGACTTCAATTTATTGAACCCGCTAGTCTTTGCAACATCATCCTATGCATGTAAGTGAAGTTAATAGTTCCTTGATGAGGAGGGCATATATATATTGACCATGTCAATGTATCATTATGTTGAGTTATTATTGTATTTTATGATTAGAGTGTCATTGGCATGTACCATGTCGAACATGCATTTTAGATAATCTCATACTCCCATTTGTATGCGAAGGATCATTTCTCCTTACCACATCATGTCATGAAGGAAGAAATTTGAGGACTAGATATCCTAGTCTTGCCATGATATTTCATATTTCAAAACTTAGTGCAAACACTTTTGAAGAGCTCCTAAACTTCTCTAATGTTATTCTAGAAAGGTCGCATCCTTTCACCTTCTTTATAACTACCACATAGCTTACTAACACACCCATAATATAATATAATATAATATGATAGCATAAATAAACCACCACTATGGTTAGTTCTAAAATTTTGATGCACACAATTATTTTGTCCTAGAAAAAGTAAATCAACAAACATAGGTATATCACTAAACATGGTGATGAGTTAGGTTTTAATCCTTGGACTTGCATTTTTGAAGAATAATAAACATGGTACATTAGACTTAGACTCATACTACAATTTAGGTGCTTGTAGAGTAGATGTTGGAGGAATACCCATTCATACAAATTGAATATTTGTAATTATCCATCCAATATATTTGTGATCAAAAGCCTATAATTCACATGGAAATACAAATACATGAGGAGGAATTATTTTGTTTTAGTGCAAGGGGAAACAAGTCATTTGTAGATAACCAAATAAAAAATTAAAAGTCGTGATAGATGGAGACTATTGTCGGTAGTTATAATTGGGTATTTCTTTGTACTCTTAGATTTTTGGTGTGATGATGGATTTCTCTATACTCCCATCCATCATAGGACATGTCAATGTACATTCTCATAGGGTCTATGAGTAATGAGCATTATTTTGAAGAATATTGAAGGAAGCCACTGCAATTTCCTATCACTAGCTTTGCCTTAGAGATTATTTTATCCTTAGCAATTTTCTTGAGTTGGGAAACCACACTAAGCTTCTTCGAATCAACACTTGTAGTGATCACTATTTAACCTAATAATTTGACATTAGAAAATCCCATACTTCATCACCCTTACCACTCAAGTCATTGCCACATCAACATGTGCATGAAACCCTACAAATTTTTAGACATTGATGTCTTGAAATAATCCAAGTGGATATTTATAGCCACCAATCTCTTCCACTAACTCAAAAGGGTTACCCATCTTGGTAGTTTTCTATAGTTTTTCAAGTCGTGAACTTCTAGCACATTTTTGAGGCCCCAAATAGTGTTGTTTTGGCCATGCATTGGCCTAGAGTTGTCCTAGGATTGCTTAATATTTTATCAAAAATTTTCTTCTCATTGATATCTTTCCAACAGGATCTTATGTGCCCCAAACAGAGTTTGTATGTGGAAATTACAACCCTAGGAAGTTGACATATCAACTAGATTCATCGATGCCTGCATTCCTTTTTCCACTTCATCTCCTAGGGTTAGGGTTTAAGATATTTAGGGTTTTTCTTCTTATGGTTTAGTACTTTATGTTAAAAGGGCCATTTATATCTCTTGTAATGTTCTTCTTTTGAATAAGCATAGCTGAAACCTCTCTCTCTTCAAAGATAAGCTACCACCATTCTTGCTAGTTTGTATTTCTTTGCATTTTATGGATTTTTCCTATTTCATTCATTAATAGAATACGGGTTTCACTATATTATTGTGCTCTCTACAATATATTTGTATGCATGTTTCCATTCATATTTTTCCCTCCATTTCATTCTCTATATAACCTAGATCAATGGTATTGGAGTAATATGTTCTTTGATGCTTCTTGATCCATGTCCTTGGTGAGATTAGGGTATAGAGACTTGGGTATTTAACAAATTTCACTTGAAGAGGACCACTTTTTCTATCCCAAGTGGCCTCCCATGGAATATGAAAAGAGAGATGATGGAGAAAGAGATCCTATCAAGTTGATGATATAGGAATCCCTTGCATACTAGAGGAATAAGATTATGGACAATTTTCTCTAGATCTTTTGATGAATACCAACAATAGAAATAGACACCTTCAATAAGCAACCATTTCAAAAGTGTGACACCCTTCAAAGTAAATGTAAACTTTGGCATTCATTTATTTGAAGTCTAGATAGATGTAGATGCTTCAGAGAAATGGTTAAATCAATTAGAATATTATTACTCTGTTCAAAATATTTCCTAACGTTAAAAAGATCACCTTCACACTCCTTAAGTTCCTTCCCCATGTCAAATATTGTTGTTATATTTACTTGGAAATACATGCGAAATATGAGTCTATAAGATTTAGGATGGAACCCACTTGTGTGACATTTGTTGAATCCTTCAAGGAATTCTACTATATTGGAAACAATGATGACCGATATATGAGATGGAAAAATTTGCATCAAGAGAGAGACCAGATGGTGTCATAGTACTTCAATATATTTCATACCTTGTGCTTAAACTTGGCTATCATAGACTCCAAGTGGAACTTGGTTTTGAAGTATCATAGTATCCTACACATTTACATCAAAACATATATGAAATTTTCAGGAGACTAAGGATACAATGAAGTACATCTAGTAAAAATTGTGAAGTACATCTTTCAATATAATTTTTTTCTACTATTTCAAATTGTGAAATTTCCAGGATACCAACAAGACATATCTCAATACTTTTGGTAAAAATTTCAGGTTTTCTATCATT
This sequence comes from Picea engelmannii, assembly GCA_009831015.1. Lineage (NCBI taxonomy): Eukaryota > Viridiplantae > Streptophyta > Pinopsida > Pinales > Pinaceae > Picea > Picea engelmannii. Next base: position 545,101 of record ML787014.1, on the reverse strand, counting down.
TTAATTTCTGAGATACAAGCTCTGGAAATTAGGGTTTGTTGACTAGACCTAAAACTAGTCTCAAACATGTGTTCTTGGTAGAATTGCCATATATTAAGCTTGGATGGTCCAAATTAAGTGCCACCAATTCCTTTGGAAAGAATATAGACCATATTATTTTAGATAAAAAAATTCAAAATCAACTATGAAATATTGGACACGTGGCATTCCATATAAGTATGTTATCTGGAAAGGGATAAGAATCAAAAAAATTTGGGAAGGTTACCATAACTTTCAATTGACACATCAAATTTTGGTCAAACCTATGGAATTTCAAAGAATACATATCAAAGTACTACAATGATAAAATTATAGACTCATAAATTCCTAAATTATAGAGATACATCAAGACAAAAGTTGGTTGGAAAGACAATCTCAAAATTAGGGTTTCAAAGGTACACAACTTACAATTGGCTTGACTTTTGATTGGAAGATCCATTGTTGGTGATTAAAAATTTGTGATTAAGAGAAAAATAGGATTGTTGTTTTTGTCCCAAATGGAAAAGGGTGCTCCAAAAATTACTTCACTAGTTAAACCTTCAGAAATCTCAACCATGACTTAGAAAGAAAGAGAAGAGATTTTTCACCAGCTATCCAAGTTGAAGAACCAATTCAATGAATTGAGTGTTAAGTAAATAACACCGAGTGTTAATTCAATAACAAGTAATGATTTTATGGAAAATAATATGGATGAAAATAGGGAACATGTGGAAAATAATATGGATGAAAATAAGGTACACATGGAAAAGAAGATGGATGAAAATAGCGTACAAACGGAAAAGAAGATGGATAAAATATGGAAGAATTGAAAAATTTAATGTCAACAATATTGTTACATACCCTACATGATAACTTCTCTCAAGGGGATATCAAAACACAAAGAAATCATGTAAATGTGGAGGAAATAAATATTGAGCCCCAAAATCATGATTATTCATCACCTCTAGATCAACATCATCGGAGGTTGCACTTGACACCAAGGATCTAATTAATTCCTAAGATCGATATGAGGAAGTGTGATGGTAAAGATATTATAAAATGGATATTCCAGATGGAGCGATTATTTGATCTACACCAAGTCCCAACCTTACAAAAGGTAACTCTTGCATCCTTGTATTTAGACAATTATCAATTTGTTTGGTATCAATGGCTTTGTGAAAGAGAAAAGGATTCTATTATCTCTTGGTCCATTTTTATGGATGAATTAATAGCACATTATGGGGATATTAAGAGAAATACATTCTTTAGTCAATTGATAAATATTCTCAAAGAAGTCCAATTACAAAGCACATTCAACAATTCTAAAAACTAAATCTCGGGGTAAAGAACATTCCAAAGGATAATTTGTTAGATCTCTTTATGGGCACTTTAAAGGAGAACATTCAACATGAGGTGTGTCTCTTCCAACCTAAATCCCTAGAGCATGTTTTCAGTATGGCAAGGAAAGTATAAAGTAAAAATATGGCCACTAGAAGATTAATCTCTAACAACTATAGAAAGCACCATGCTCCCTCTCCTAACCTCACTCAACCTATAAGGTTGACACCTCAACGAATAGACGAAAGAAGAGAAAAATGGACTATGTTTCAATTTTTATAGAAAGTACAATAAGGGGTATAAATGTGGTGATAAGAAATTATTCTACATAGATTGTGAAGAAGAAGAAGATCAAGAATTGGAACCATTACAAGATATAGAACTAGAAGAGACTACTCCAACCATATCTTGTCATGCATTGGATGATATCAATACTCCACAAACACTCAAGATATAAGGATATATAAAAAATAAAAAGGTAACAATGTTGATTGATTATGTAGTACTCGTAACTTCATTAATTGGAAATTAGCAAAACTCCTCAATTGCTTTGTATTTCTAGTACTAGAGTTTCAAGTAATGATTGCAAATGGAGGTACCATAAATTGTTCAAGGAAGTGCCATAGTATTAAGCTCAATATGGGGGAGCATTTATTGTATAGACCCATTATTACAATCCAAATAGGTGGTGTTGATGTTGTATTAGGGGTTCAATGGTTACAATCATTGAAAATAGTGGCTCCAATTTTTCAATAATATTTCATGAGATTTTACTTATGAGTGAAGGAAATTGAACTCAGAAGTATCCAAGGGAATCCCTATAAAGTGATAAGCTCTAAAAGAATGACAAAATTACTCAAAAATATACGCCATGGTGTACTTGCACGATTGTTGTCACTATATGTTCAAACATCTAGACCTTTTATTCCAGTGGATCTCCAAAACGTTATTTGAAGAGATTCGTAAGGGTGTTCCACTTTCTTGAGATCGTGACCATGCTATTCATTTGCAACCAAGAAGTGTTCCACCTAACATCAGGCCTTACAAGTACCCATATGCACAAAAGAATGAGATTGATTATATGATTCATGAAATGTTATAGGTTGACATCATTCAACCTAGCCATAGTTGTTTCTGTTCACCAGTGGTGATGGTCACAAAAAATGATGGTTCATGTCATATGTGTCTAGATTATAGACAAATCAAAAAAATGACCGTTAAAGATAAGTTTCATATTCCTGTCATTGATGAATTATTAGATGAATTGCAATGAGAAATATTTTTTACTAAGTTGAATCTCTGCCTTGGATATCATGAAATCAGAATGAGGCAAGAAGACATCCCCAAAACAACCTTTAGAACACATGAAGGACATTATGAGTTTTTGGTGATGCCATTTGGCCATACTAATGCACCTTCAACATTTCAAATATTGATGAATCCTATTTTCAAACCCTTACTAATCTACAAAAAATCATGGGAAGAACATGTACAACATGTTGACATGGTGTTAAAACTATTGGAAGAGAAACAACTATATGCAAATCCTTCCAATTGTTCCTTTGGGGTTCAAGAAGTGGAATGTCTTGGTCATATTATATCTCATGAAGGTGTCTAATTTGATCCTAAAAAAATTAAAGCTATGATGGAATGGCCAATTCCGAAAACCTTGAATAATCTTAGAGGATTCTTAGGATTGAAAGAATAGTACTATAAGTTTATCATGAATTATGGTTAAATGGTAGCACCTCTAACAACACAATTTAAAAAGGAGGAATTTTCTTGGACTCAAGAAGAAACCAAATCTTTTGAAAAGCTTAAGGAGGCTATGTGTATGACTCCTATCCTAGCCACAACTGACTTCACAAAAACCTTTATTGTGGAATGTGATGCCTTGGGACATGGAATTGGTGTAGTTTTAATGCAAGAAGGAAGGCCCCTTTCCTTTGAAAGTAGCTATCTTAAAGGAAAGAACTTACTCAAAACCATTTATGAAAAGGAAATGTTGGCCATATTACATGCAATTAAGAAATGAAACCCTTACCTAATAGGAATACACTTCAAGGTAAAAACAAATCATGATAGTTTGAATTACTTCTTGAAATAGTGATTATCTTTAGAAGAGAAATGAAAATGGGTTACATAGATGTTAGGTTATGACTTTGAAATTATATACAAAAAAAGAAAGCAAAATATGGTGGAATATGCACTTTCAAGGAAAGAAGAAGACACAAGGAGTTTATTGTGTGCTATTTCCATTCCACAATTTGATTGGGTGGAAGAAGCAAGGACATAATGGAAGTAAGATCAAAAGGTATGCAATATCGTTCAACAATTGCAAGAGGACCCAAGTACTTTAGATAAATTTGTGTGGAATAATGATGTACTGTGGTATCAATATCACTTATATTTATGTAAGAATTCCCAATTCAAACATAAGGTTCTTTTGGAATTGTACACTTCTCGTATAGGAGGACATTCAGGGTTCTTGAAAAATTACCATAGTATCAAGAAGGAATTTTTATGGGAAGGTCTTAAAATTATTGTTCAAAAGTTTGTGGCGGAATGTGTTGTTTTTCAATAGAATAAGGGAAAGACAATCAAGATCCCTAGCCTCCTACAACCATTAGTTGTACCAAGTCAACGTTGGAAATATGTTTAAATGGATTTTATTACAGGTCTACCCAAGTTCGAAGGAAATAATGTCATCATGGTAGTAATGGATCGACTCACAAAGTATGCCCATTTTTGTTCCCTTTCTCATCCTTTTAAAACAAGTACAATATCCACAACATTTATGGAAACAATTTATAAGCTACATGGAATCCCTAATATCATTGTAAGTGACATAGATCTAATTTTCACTAGAATTTTTTGAACTGAATTATATTCTTGTTTGGGTACTCAATTGGCTCATAGATCTTCTTACCATCCTCAATCTAATGGGAAAACTGATATTGTAAATAAATTTCTAGATGGATATCTTTGTTGCTTTGTATGTAATAAAAAACACAACGTGTCAAAAGGTTTCCCTTAGCAGAATGGTGGTACAACACATCCTTCCATACTTCATAAAAAATGTCCCCATTTATGGCACTTTTTCAATATCATCCTCCTTTCATCGCAACACCCTTGAAATCGAAAGTGAAGGTTCAAGTAGTGGAGGACCACATAGAGAAACAACAAGAGGTTCTCAAACTATTGAAGGAAAACTTAGTTACAAAACAAAACGGGATGAAAAAAGAAAATCAACATTGCATCAAAAGGGATTTTTAAGTGAGGGATTGGGTATTTATGAGGCTACAACCATACAAACAGATGTCCCTCAAGAAACAAAAGAAGGACAATAACTTATCACCTGAGTATTATGGTGCCTATAAGGTGTTGCATAGGATTGGAAGTATGTCTTACAAATTGGAGCTACCTCCATCTTCACATGTACATCCAATATTCCATGTTTATTTTTTAAATAAGGTAATTGGTGACAAGATCCTAGTTCAAACTATTTTATCAGAGATCATTGAAGAAGGGAAAATCATACTAGAACCAAAAACAATCCTTGAAACAAGGATTAAGCAGTTTTGAAATTGAGCAATTACCGAGTACCTCATCAAGTGGAAGAACCTACCAATAGAAGAAGTGACATGGGAAGACGAGTTCTTGATGAAAAAATAGTCGTGGTTAATAAAGTGTTTAGGGAAACACTTTTTTGGAGGGAAGGGGCATGTTAAGACCCTAGAGAAAGCCCCATGTTAAGAATAAATCCCCATGTAAAGCCCTAGATATTGATTCGTCGTATTTCTATTGTTATATTAGTATTGTTGGATAGACCTTGTAATTGTAATTGTACCCTTGGTATCCTATATATCTACCAAGGAGACCTAGTCTTAGGATCATCTCATCTTGTACATTTGTTCTATTGTAAAGAAGATTTCCCCCTCAAAGAGGCTTCACATTCATTATCCTCTATTTACCAAGGCATGCAATTACTTCTCTCTCTCTCTCCTTTTATGTTATTTTGGTCATTTTGTGCATAACATAATCTGTAATCATTAGTCAAAGAGCAATGGAATATGGAATTAAGTAAAACAAAATTGACGAGATAGTAGGTTCATGGAAACTAATGAGAGGTTCTACATATGCTCCAATTTAAGATCCTATAATGAATCATTTCCTATATTTGTCTAAGAATATTAAGTATGTTGGATTAAAAAAAGATTTGATAGATCTTTAATTTATTACTAAGTTTAAAATAGGTAAATACGCGAGATTAAGAGACTAACAATATGATAAAACATGAAGACTAAAATGAATAACCATCAATAAAGACTATTTAAAATTGATTTCACCATAGTAGTATGTGATTATCTAGTAGAACTTAGGGAACTTACATGACTATAGAAAGAGAGGAAGAGAAAAATAAGAGGTGGATGAAGGATAAAATACAAAAGAAAAATAAGTAGGGAATAGGAAGAGGGAGAAGAAAAAAATTGGGGAAAATGAAGAGGGAAAAGAAAAATTAGAGAAGGGAGGAGGAGAAAGAGGAACATGGAAAAGAGGGGAAGAGGGGAGGAGGAAGAGGGAGAGAAGAGGAAAAGAGGAAGATGAATGAGAAGAGAGGAGGGGGAAAGAAAAAGAGGAGGGGAAGAGGGGGAGAGGAATATGAAGAAAAAGTGGAAGTAAAGAGAGAGGGAGAGGAAGAGAGGAAGAGGGAAAGAGGAAGGGGAGTAGAGGAGAGCATGAAATTATTGAAAAAAATTGAAACTGAAAGATAAGAAAATAACACACCAACCACATAAAAACATAATATGTACCATGGGAAAATCCAATATAGGAAAAAACTAGCTGGAAGGTGAGGCCTATGCTTTGCTCTTTATTATTAGTTAAGAAATGGGCGCTTAGTATGGTGTTTCCATGGACACCATGGCTAGTATGGTTGTTACAAGATATTCTACTTCCTCTATTCTACTTCAATATCCCACTCTTAGATTCTTTGCTCAATTATGGAACAATAAATAATGTGACAAGAATCTAATCCATTAATTTCCTACCATCCCAGTACTTAACATATCTTGATAGTCATCTCTTGATAGTCATCTAGGGACAGGGTTAGAGTTTTCACATGCCTCAAACTCCAACTAATTTTAGGGTTTTGGACCCTCTATAATATTTTTGAAAGTCCACACGTGGCTATCTCCACATGTGTGAGTAATGTGAGATGATGTGGAATCCACTTGGATTCATGGTGGTCAACATGATAGGTCAACTTGCAGGAGGCATAACTTCCACATATGACCTTGATTGAGGTGATCTTCACACTTTTGGAAATCTCTCAAAGTGTAGAACAATTTCGAGAGGTTGGTAACTTTGTTTGTAAAATTTTGACCTAAAAAATAGTTATTTAAGGCCTCAAATGGGCTCTAGAAGGATCTAGACCACAAATTAGCAAAGCAAGTCGACCTACCACTAAATACCTACAAACTAATAGCTCCAATGTTTCTACCTAGAAAGTACTAAAATAGATGACATTATATAATAATCCATCCCTTATCATCATGACACCTAGTTCAATGCAACCTTGTTTCATGAATTTGATGAACTCGGGAAGATTCAAATAGGAAAATTTGGATAAAATGACTAATTCTTGTAAGTTACTCTTTATGCTAAAGAACTTTGGATGTTTCTTGGATAAAACCACAAAAAATCACTACTATGTGGTGACCTCAAGGAAGATAGGAAAATTTATTCACTGCAAACCATGGTGTGTTAATAAACAATGGAAATAAATGTTCATTCAGGAAGGAATCCTCTATAGGAATAACATTACCTTCATTAGTAATCCTAGAAAGGAAATCATCAACAACATTCTCCTTCCCAGGTTTATCAAGAATTGTAATATCAAATTCTTGCAAAAAAAACAACCATTTAGTCACTCTACCATTAGTAATAGGATTATTCATGAGATAACGAATGGAAGAATGATCTATATATACAAATATATGGTAACCAATGATGTAATGAAGAAATTTTTTGATGGCATGAACAACAACAACAAACTCTTTTTCAGTTGCCACATAATTTTTCTCTGTTGGAGTGAGATTCTTACTGATGAAATAAATGGCATAAGGTTTCTACTCTTCCTTTTATCCCAATACATCTCCAATGGCTATATTTGAAGATTTTGTAGATATATCAAAAGGAAAAGACCAGTTTGGTCCCCTTAACACTAATGCAACTAACAACTTCTCCTTCAAATATTCAAAGGAAATTTGACATTGAGTAGTCCAATAAAATTTTGCAACTTTCAAGAGTAGTAGAAACAAAGATGATGAAATATTAATAAAATTTTCAATCAACCTAGGATAACACCCTACATTCCCTAGAAATATATGAGCATCCTTTTGAGTTGCTAGGACTAGGAGTTTTAAAATTACATCTATTTTCATAGGGTCCACTCTAATTCATGTAGGAGATATGTGATGCTCAAGAACAATCCCCTCAATGAATAGCATAAAACATTGTCGCTACTAAGGGGGAGATTTGTTTCCTGGCATATTACAAGGACTTTATCAATGTTGGTCATGGATTCTTCAAAAGTATCCTCATATATAGTGAAATCGTCCATGTATATTTCTACATGATCATGAATCAAGTCAGACAAATCCCAAGGACAACCCTCTAGAAAGTGGCAGGGGCATTGCACAGTCCAAAAGGTAGTACTCGATAGGAATAAGTACCCCAAGGGGAAGTAAAGGTAGTATTTTATTGATCTTTTGGGGCAATTTGGATCTAGTCATACTCATTTAATCCATTAAGAAAAGAAAATAATTTCTTGACTGCAAGTGTAACTAAGACTTGATCAATGAAGGGTAAAGGAAAGTGATCTTTCATGGTAGCCTTATTTAGTTATTTATAGTCAATGCATACTCGCTACTTTCCATTCTTCTTAGGAACAATTACTAGAGGTGAGACCCACTTACTATCAGAGATGGGGTAGATGAAGTTTGCATTGAGTATTTTTTGTAGTTCCTCCTTTACTATTTCCTTCAGAGAAGGGTTCATTCTTCATTGGGGTTTCCTAATAATTCGTGTTATCACAAGATATATCACCCTTGTGAAAATACTATCACAAGGTTGTTGAGCACACAATTATACTGAGAGGGGGGGTGAATTAGTATAAGACTATATTTTTCTTTTTAACATTCATAAACCATAATGAAGCAATCACATAAATGTAACAACCAAAAGACACAGTATTTAACATGGAAACCCTTTTGGGAGAAAACAAAAAATATATATATTTATAAATTTGTAGGCACCAACCTATAGTTGCAAATGTTTGTAGGCACCAAACTAATGGAGACACCAATCCCCTTTGATGTTTTTAGGCACTGACCTACAGGAGACACCAATCCACTTTATTGTTTGTAGGCATCGACCTACATGAGACACCGATCCCCTCTATTGTTTGTAGGCACTGAACTACAAGAGACATCGATCCACTCTACTATTTGTAGGCACTGACCTACAGAGGACATATATCCCCTCTTCTATTTATAGGCACCGAACTATAGGATACATCAATCCCCTCCGTTGTTTGTCTAAATCAACCTATAGGTGACACCAATCCCCACATTTGTTTGTTATGTATGCACCAACCTACTTACACGTCTACAAGTTATTCATATGTGTTTCCTTCACTGGTATTCTTGATACTTCTATCTTTACCAACTATGCTATGCACTCATTACTTCTTCTTTAACTAGATCTACTCTGCACTCATTATTTATGCTTTCACCAGATCAACTTAGCACTCACTCCTTCTACTTTCATCTTCTACTTCTTCTTCAGATCCGTCTTTACAAGCTTTTCTTGCTAGAACACCCGATCTATTTGCTAGAACACCATATATGATCTTTAGTCATAATTGATTGTCACTCTTTGAATGATATTTAATCATCACTCCTCAAATGATATGCATAAGAATATTACATTTTTACCCACACACACTTATTTCTCATAGTCCTCTTCTCCATTTATATTTTACCATAAGCTTTACATGAAAATTCATGTTCATTTGAAAGGACATGACTTTTATTAAACAAATAATTAATTTTCCCCTTTTTTAATTTTTTAATTCACTTTTTAACATACCATAGGTAAAATACCACCATGGGTTTTAAATACATGTGAAAATACCATGTGCACTTTTACTCCACTCTCACTTTTACCTTTTTTAATCCACTTTCATGTTTACTCCACTTTTACGTAACTTCATTTCTAACTTTTACCTTTTTTTTAATCCACTTTTTATGTAACTTCATTTATAATCCTTTTTCATGCAACTTTAATTATAATCCACTTCCATTTTTGTATTTAATAAATTCACATTTAGATTTGAATACTTACTTACCTTTGACATCAATGACAATAATTTATTCAACAATATCCCCCTTTGTCATTGAGGGAAACCCTGTACTCAAAAAACACGTAATCCTCCATAAATAGAAAGAATTATCCATTGTCTGCAACTCTCCCCTATCTGTAATTATCCTCCCCCTGTATGCAACTCTCCCCTTATATTTAATTATCCCCCTTTTACATCAATGGAAAAGGTATGCTCTCCCTGATCTATGCTTCTTTACGGACAAGATGAGAGGGATATCACTCCTAGCTTATGTCTGAGATATTCAAATGTTTCTCTAGGAAGGGGTTTATTAAAAATGTTTTCAACTTGTTCCTTGGTGGCAATGTATTCTAGCTTGACACTTAGCTCGAATACATGTTCTCTTAGGAAGTGATACTTGATGTGAATATGCTTCATCTTTGAGTGCATAACAATATTATTTGAAATGTTGATTGCACTTTTGTTGTCATAGATGATTGAGATTGGTTTATCATATTCTACCTTGATATCCTACAATGTTTGCTTCATCCAAATAACTTATGTGAAACATGCTGCTACTGGAATATACTTGGATTTTGTTATGGATAAAGAGATTGAAGATTATTACTTACTCAACCAAGACACTACACGGTTTCCCAGAAAGAATGCTCCTCCACTTGTACTTTTTATGTCATCAACACTTCCTTCCCAATCAACATCTGTATATGTTGTTAGAGTAAATTATTCACCTATTGAGTACCATAAGCCGAAGTCCAAGGTGCCCTTTAGATATTTGAATATCCTCTTTACTACTTGCACATGATTTTATTTTGGTGTAGCTTGAAATCGCACAACCAATCCTATTGCTTGCATAATTTCTGGCCTTGATGTCATTGCATATAGTAGGCTTCCAATCATTGACCTATACAATGTTTGATTTGCTTCTTTAGATTCATCATCTTTTCTCAATTTACAACCTGTGACCATAGGTGTGTTGACCAATATACAATATTCCATAGTGAATTTATTCAACATTTCCTTGACATACTTGGTTTATGAAATGAATATGCCTTTGTTAGACTAAGAAATTTATAATCCAAGAAATAATGACAGTTCACCAAGCATAGACATCTCAAATTTCCTTTACATTTCTATTGCAAACTCTTGGCACATTTATTTCACACTACCTCCAAAAATAATGTCATCTACATAAACCACAACAATCAACTGATTTTCTTCTACTGTCTTGATGTAGATATTAGTGATGTCAACAATTCCTCTTTTAAATCCTTGCTGTTGTAGATATTTATCAAGTCTTGAATACTAGGCTCTCAGAATTTGTTTTAGCCCATAAAGTGATTTCTTCAATTTGCACGCATAATCCTTATTTTCTGATAATAAGAATCCTTTTGGTTGTTCAATGTATAATTCTTCCTCTAAATTACCATTGAGAAAGGAAGACTTGACATCCATTTGATATACTTTGAAGTTTTTGAAACATGCAAGTGCCAAAAATATTTGGATAGCTTCTAGTCTAGCAACATGGACAAAGGTTTCTTTGAAATAAATACCTTCAACTTGAGCATAGCCTTTACAAACCAATCTTGTTTTATTTCTCATTACTCACCCATCTTCATTCAACTTGTTCCTAAAAACCCACTTAGTGCCAATTACATTTTTATCTGTCGTCCTTGGAACAAGTTCCCATATTTAATTCTTCTCAATTTGATTAAGTTCTTCTTCCATAACATCAATCCAATGCTTTTCTTCACTGACTTCTATAAAATTCTTAGGCTCTATTTTAGATAACAAGGATACGTTTGCATATTCTTGTGCACTAGCTAGTCTTCTTCTAGTTTGAACTCCCATATATTTATCACCAAGAATTAGATTTTTTGAATGATTATTTCGAACAAATCTAGATGGTGTTTTTGTATCTTTGTGTTATGTTTCTTCTTCTTCATTTTCTTCTCCTTCTTTTTCTTTTTCTTCTTTGCATCTTGGCTCATCTGCTTGAACATTTACTTGTGTTTTCAGCTTGTGGTGCCCTACTTCATCAACTTTTACATTGGCACTCTCTACAATTTTGTGTAATGTTGTATTGTAATATATGTAATATTTGCTTCTTGATGAATAACCAAGAAATATACCTTCATAAGCTCTGGAGTCAAATTTTCCCAAATCATCATAATCTTTCTTTATGTAGCACTTGCTTCTGAAAACTTTGAAGTATTTAACTGTTGTTGGTCTACCTTTCCATAATTCATAAGGTATTTTGTTGTTGTTGACTTTGATTTTCCCTCCATTCATAATGTAAACTGCGGTTTTGATTGCTTCTCTCCAAAACCTATATGATAGCTTGGCTTCATTCAACATTTTTCTTTCCATCTCTTGTACAATTCAATTTTTTCTTTCTACCACTCCATTCTGCTATGGAATTCTTGAAACTAAGAAATGACTTTTTATCTCACGAGTCTCACAAAATTTTTCAAATTCATTTGAGATAAAATCTTCTCCTCTTTCTAATCTCATTCACTTGATTTTCAAATAAGTTTCATTTTCAACCAAGACTTTGAATTCTTTGAACTTCTTAAAATCTTTAGATTTTTATTTTAGGAACATAACCCATGTCATTCTAGAATAATCATCGATGAGCAACATGAAGTAATTTTTTCCTTGTAGACTTTATTTTCTTGCAGGCCCACAAATATCTTTATGAATGAGTTCCAATGGCTTCATTATTGAGTACTCATTTTATTTAAATCTTGTTCTTGTTTATTTTCCATGTTGAAATTGCTTGCAAAGAGTGTTTGAAGGTTTAACAATCTTTGGCATGTCTCTCACTACTTGTTTAGTGTTGATTTTTACCAGATTATTAAAGTTTATATGACCCATTATTCTATGCCATAACCAACTTTCATATATTTTTCCCATATAACACTTTTCTCCCTGGATCTCATTGAGGATATATACATTATTTGATGTTCCATATGCACTTTCTGCTAATATTCTTGAGCCTTCCTTCCTTATTTTTACAACCTTGAGAATTAAATTTGAGATTGTGTCCTTGGTCGGACATTTGACTAACACTCAGAAGATTATGTTTCATACCATCAACATACAAGACATTTTCTATTCAAGTCTTTTCACTATTGAGACTTAGAGTACCTTTTCTAGCTATCCTTGTGGCAGCATCACTACCAAATATCACACTGCCTCTGTTAACTTCTTTCAAAGTGATAAACTTGCTCTTGTCACCTGTCATTTGGCTTGAGTGTAACAACCCAACTCCTTAAGGACTTCTAAGGGGTGGGGTGTTCAATTTTTTTCTCGACTTATGTAACTTGTCTTACTTTCTTCCGTTCGCATCTCCAACATTATTTTCTTACTCAAGGACTCTTCGATGAAAACACCTTTTTATTCATGAAATCACATATTTACGGACTCTTGGCCACATATCTATATAATTTTCCTTTCACAAGTCCGCCCATAAAATCTTGGCACTTAGCCATTATTCCCCTTCATGGACTCGTGGACTCGTGGAAGTGGAACTCTACGAACCTAAATTTCATGAGTCTAAGAAGTCTCAACACTTAGTCATTTTTCCCTTCACGGAATCGCGTGCTCACAGAGGTAATATTCTACGATACTATCTTTCATGAGTCCTAAAATTCTCAACACTTATTCGTTTTTCCTTTCATAGACTCATGGAGGTGGGATTCTACGATCTTAAATTTCATGAGTCTGAGAAGTCTCAACACTTAGTCATTTTTTACTTCACGGACTCGCGGAGGTAATATTCTACGATACTATCTTTCATGAGTCTGAAAAGTATCAACACTTAGTTGTTTTTCCTTTTTCATACTCGCGGAGGTAATATTCTATGATATTATCTTTCATGAGTCCAAAAAGTCTCAACACTTAGTCATTTTTACTTTCGCGGAGGTGGGATTCTATGATATTAACTTTCATGAGTCTGAGAAGTCTCAACACTTAGTTATTTTTCCATATTCTACTGACATGTGGCATGACCCATGGGGTGGTACATGTCATACGTACCTCTTGACATGTGGCGTCCATATTCCCTATGGGCCCTTGTTTAATTCTATCAAATCTACATGACACATGGCCCCTTCTTAGAGTGACATGTGGCCTCCTTCTGCCAGGATATGTGGTGATGCTAGTCAGCAGGGTACGTCGTGATGACATCACCTTTTTCCCTTAGTCTCGTTCCAACAAGATTCACCAATATCTACGACAGAGTTTTCATTGCGACCTCACCCTGATGGATGGTATAGATCATCCCTTGAGCTTCCAAGGTCATTCATACTAGGAGGCTCTGACCATGTACTTTCCACAGACCCAACGATCCAAGATTGTCCACATTCACTCCCTTATAGATCAACAACCCTAGTTAATTTTGAAGTAGGGTTTTGTTCCCAATGCAAATGAAGGGTCAGGATCTTTCCCTTTAGCCCAATTGACAACTAAGGTCGCATATTGACTGTGTCCCAATAAAGGGCTTGATTTTATTCATTGTACCAAATCCACGATCATGATTCATTTGAAAAAATTAGGGTTTCTCCATTGACTTAACAGTCCATGCCCAGACTTATCCATTTCGTGGATACATTTATTCGAGTCCCTATCAAGTCTTACTGAGCCTCGAGGGTTCTCACGCTTGACCAAGGTACTCCATGGTTTCCTCAGAGATTATTCACAGTAACCCATTCTTTGAAAGACTGGTTGAAGTCAGGCATTTCAACGCTGTGGCACACAAGGTATATATATATATATATATATATATATATATATATATATATATATATATATATATATATATGTATGTATGTATGTATGTATGTATGTATGTATGTATGTATGTATGTATGTATGTATGAGAGTACATGAATATGCCATAGGATTACAATGATACACACGATGAGTAGGGACATTTCTCCCCTCAGGTTAGTACAAAGACCTTGAATTATATGCATGCATAACAACCATAAATATTTGTATCCTTTCCTATATACCAGGCACACAACTTTATTCATAGGCACATATTCATAAATAATTCTCACAAGACATGAAGTATTCGCAAGCAAGAATGTAAAACTCTTCATGAAATTAAACATTATGCGCAATTTCTGGTGTCTCTAGGATACACAATTTGATTTGCAGACCAAATGGTTACATATAAATATTATACTCTTCATTTAACCATACACATAATTAGGTCAATACATAGAGGTGGACGAGACACTTATCTACAGAAAATTGAGATATGTTGAGCAATGTTTTAGAGAGAACCACTCTCCACCCAACCATAGGAAAGGTTGTGTTAAACTTCACTACAACCAACCTCCCCCGAGCCAGGATACGATGTCACAAGAGGAGTTCCACAAGATGTTTCTTCTATAATTCCTTCTTCCTTTGCTCTACCCCTTTTCTTCTCGTCTTCTTTCCTTAGGACCTCATGGAACATGCCAAAAAATTCTTGAAGGTACTTTCCCACCTGTTCTTAACTCCTTCAAGAACTATTCCAACTAATGTCTTGAGTGATAGTCAATTTCTAGTGTTGAGGACAGTTCATATCCATATAATTTTAATTACATAGTGTACTGCCTAGCAGATTCATTCAAAACAGTGATGGCTTCCTTCTCGCCCACTCCTCTCATGACATCATAACCTGTGAAGGCCATCCCTTCAACAGTAACTCAACATTTTCTATTTTATTAAAAAACAAACACACACACACACACACACACACACACACACACATATATAAATATTACAAAATCTATCAAGGTCCATTGTTTATCCTTGATCACCCACGGGTTGGCTTCTTGTTTTTCCATAATAAAACTTATAATTACATACTAGGGGAAACATGGGTGTTACAATCCCTTCCCTCTTAAAGGAACATTACCCTTGGTGTTCTATTTAACGCAAAAAAAATTCCATATTCAACAGTGAACAAAAAAGGGTATGCTTGTTTCATGGCATCATTCATTTCCCAAGTCGCTTCATCGGGACCAAAGTGTTTCCATTGCACCTTGACTTAGGTAATGGTTATGTTCCTGAGAGATATCTCTCTAATGTTTAGGATACATTGTGGCTCTGGTTGGAACTCTCCCTCTGGCTTCACCTATATCACATATCAGTCAATTATGTGAGTAGCATCATGTATATATCTCTTTAATAAGGAAACATGGAACACATTATGTGTCTTCACTGTGGGGGGGAAGGCTAGTTTATAGTCTATATGTCCCACTCTGTCCAGACTTTCAAAAGGGCCACAAAATCTGGGAGATATCTTAGAACACACTCCCATTCTTAAGGAGATTTTCCTTGGTTTGATTCGAAGATACACATGATCTCCTATTTTGAACTCTTTATGAGTTCTTTTGTTATATTCATAACTCTTTTGTCGGTCTTGGGACACCTTCAAATTCGTCTTTATCTGGGTCATTTGTTGTTGTAGTTCCATTAACATTTCAAGCCCAAGGGTAACCCTGTCTACTAGATAATTCCAGCTGATTGGAATATTGCATTTTCTTCCATAGAGGGCCTCAAAAGGGGCCATTTTCAAGGATTATTTGTATCCATTATTGTAGGAAAATTCTACCAAGGGTAGATACTCTTCCCATTTCTTGTTTTGATGCATTACATGCATCCTTAACATGTCTTCTAATATTTAGTTCAACCGCTCTGTTTTTCCATCAGTTTGAGGGTGGTAGGCTATACTAAACAACAATTGTGTTCCATGTCCAGTGAACAAGGACTTCCAAAATTTCGAGGTGAATTTGGCATCCCTATTAGATATAATTTCCTTGGGAATCCCATGCAGTATGGATATTTCTTTCATGAATATGATACAATGCCTATTGTCTTGAAAGTGGATTTTACTAGGATGAAGTGGGAAACCTTGCTCAATTTATCCACAATTACCATGATGGAATCATTTTGTGTGGTCGTTTTGGGTAGTCTGGTGATGAAGTCCATGGAAATGGTTTCCCCTTTCCATTCTGGAATAGGCAGCGACTGCAATAGACCCGCTGGGTGTTCGTGTTCTACCTTGACCTGTTGGCACTCTAAACATTTAGCTAGATAATCAGTTGTGTCATTTTTAATTCTTGGCCAATAAAACAGTTTCCTAAGGGTTGTAATCAACTTCTGGTAACTAGGGTGGCCAAAATATGGTATTTTTTGTATTTCATCCAATATAAACTTTTTTGAAGTGTCACAAGTTGGGATATACGACCTCCCTTTGTATGTTAGTAGGCCATCACTTGTCATTTGATAACCTTCATACTTCCATCTGGTAAGCTCTTGATCAAGGTGTATCTTCGTGGATTTGAAGAACTCATCTACCTCCTATGCACTCTCAACTCATTCCTTGAGGTTTGTCTCACAAGTACTCATGGCTGCTAAATGAATTACCTTCATACTTCTACTGAGAGAATCAACCACTCGGTTTTCTTTTCCTTTGATGTGTTTTATTTCAAAGTCAAACTCATTGATAAGAGCCATCCACCTAGTGTTGCCAACATTTATCTTGGTTTGGTCAAATAAATACCTCATCCTACTACGGTCTGTCATGATGAAAGACCTTCTAACTAGGAGGTAGTGCCTCCACATTTTCAAAGGATGCACTATGGAAACTAGCTCCAAGTCATGGGTTACATAATTTATTTCATGTTTACTCAATTTTCTAGATTCATAACATATTACATGTCCCTCCTACATGAGGACTCCTATGAATCCCTCTTTGCAGGCATCAGTACACACCATGAATTCTTTGTTTGGGTCTACAATTTTCAATACAATGGAATGTGTTAATAGGTGTTTCAGCTGCTGGAAACTTCCCTCGCATTTTTTTTTCTAAATAAATTTCACCCCCTTTCTCTGTAGTGAGGTGATTGGATGACCAATATTATAAAATCCTTTTATGAATCTCCTATAGTATTCTGCTAATCCCACAAAGGATCTAATGTCAGTGACATCCCTGGGTGTGGGCCAATCTATAATGGATTTGATCTTATCAACATCAATTACTACCCCTTTCTCAAAGATAACATGGCCTAAATAATGGACTTGCCTTTGGAAGAAGTCACACTTGCTAAGCTTAGCATAGAGTTTGTGCTCTCTTAGTACTTGGAGTACTAACTTTAGGTGTTCTTCACGCTCTTCCTTACTCCTTGAGTAAACTAGGATGTCATCGATAAAAAATAATAAAAGTATGCCCAAGAACTTGTTGAATACACTATTAATCAAACACATGAAAGTGGTCGGTCCATTGGTGAGACCAAATGGAAAAACCACAAATTCATAGTGTTTTTACCTTGTCATAAAGGTGAACTTATAGATGTCCTCATCCTTGATTCGAACTTGATGATATCCAAATCTCATATCAATCTTGGAAAATATGGTGGAACCTCTTAATTGGTCAAATAAGTCATCAAACCTAGGCAGGGGGTACTTGTTCTTAATTGTCATTTTATTGAGTTTTCTATAGTCTATGCATAACCTGATTGTTCCATCCTTATTATTTACAAATAATTTTGGTGCTCCCCAGGGAGATACACTAGGCTGAATGCACCCCTTGTCTGACATTTCTTTCAATTGCAATTTGAGCTCAACTAACTCTGGGGTACTCATCCTATAGGGCACTCTAGACATTGGCACTACTCCAGGTATAAGATCTATTGAGAAATCAATATCTCTCTTGGGAGGTAACGCTGGTACCTCTTCTGAAAACACATCTCTAAAATATTTCAGTATAGGATGCTCTTCTAGGATTGGTTTTTTGTTCTTAAAATAATCTAATCCCTGTATTGCATACAAAGGGAACCCCTTCCTACAATACTTATTCATTTGGAGGATTGATATCTTTCTTATTGAGACATGTTTTTGAATTCCATGTAAGGTTCTTCTCTCCCCTTTGTCATCTTCACATTCTAAGGTTTTGTTATAACAATCCAATTTACCTTTGTGGGAAGCCAACCAATCCATGTTGATCAACATGTTGTATGATCCTATAGGAAGGATATTTAAGGTGGCTTGGGTGGGCAACCCATTCACGATGATTGGGCATGCTGTTATGACCCTTTCCACCCTTCTTTTTGTTCTTTTGGCAAGCTATACCAGCCACAGATTAGTGTTTTTTGTTGGCTGTAATTTACACTTATCAACAGTTTGAGGAGATATATAACTCAAATTAGAACCAGGGTCAATCATAATAGAAATAATATGGTTGGTGAAAATACCTTCCATTTCCACCATCGAGGCTTGGTGGTATGCTTGTCTATTGTCCAAAGGTGCATGGATTTTTGGTAGGTTTCTGGCCACATCATTGACTATGGTAGCCTCTTGGACATTGTAAACTCCCTTGTTGTTTGGATTCTTATGAGGGTAGTCTCTCACCATGTGTTCTTCTCCACAGCCCCAACATTTCAATAATTCCTTCTTTGTGCTTTTACTCCTTGTTGGCACAGGGGTAGATCCAGGGTTCAACGCTTCAACAATGCACCAACAAAACCCTAACTACCGACCCTTTCGACAACACCTGCAAAGCAGGTGAAGTCTCACTCGAGGTAGAGGCAGGGGGGGTTACATGACTCAAGTGTCTGTAACCAAGCTGGGACATAGATATGTGATTATAACTCTTCGCAGGGTACTTAGGAATAACACACATTAATTCATTATCTTTATTCACATAACAGATCAAACCCTAAGTACAAATAGACGTAGTAAGAATGACAAAATATACATCACACTTAGCATCAGAAGTTAGATCTAAAACATTCAACATAGACAAAGCACTAAGAATTCATATATCTATCTATCATTCACAATAATCAATGCACTAAGAAAATCTACAACATAAATATCATAACACAAAGAAAATCATCAACACATGATATACGTGGTTCACCCCAGTGCAGGGCTACATCCACCAACTACTTCTTTTTCTTTATTAGGTGTCAATCGCTTACATTCCTCTGCTCCTGTGCACCAAGCCACAGAGCCAAGCTTCGCACCAGACAGGTGATCTGCACATTGCGCACCAGATCCACCTTCCCAAAATCAGGTCAAGGCACAAAGCCAACTCCTCTACTAAGCACAAAGCCTTACATACACTGTCTGTTGCATAAAGAAACTTAGAACTACTTGCCTCTTGCACTTAGCTAGATATTTTCTTCTGCACTTAGCTACATACTACTTACTTAGCTACTTCGACCTTACAATATTTTCTTATTTATACTTTTACATTCCTTACAAAAAGGCCTAATCATGGGTAAACCCATGGGATGACATCCCATAACCCGTTACATAAACCCTAATGAACCCCTTGTTAGTTCCACAAAACAAGTGAGATCCCATGATCTCAACTCTGCCTGGGCGTTCCATCTTTGACCAGCTTATCAATGTCCAAAAAGTGGTCAAACCCAACCAATGTTTCCTAAAAACTTGGTCGAGGGCCAACAAGCCCCCAACACTCACCTGTGACTCATCCCGAGTCACTCAGATTTGGAAAATGTTGCTTCAAAGGCCTCAAGCTACCTCGACTTATTGCTTCACCTGAGCTTCCTGCTCAACAAACTCCTAGATTAATTTCTTAGTAACAGGCCCTTACAGGTGCTGTTCCACTGTCACAACCACTTGGTATAGTTGTGCACCTTGTCCTTCGATCTATTCAAACACTAAGTAGAATTCCTCCTGCACCGATTGTAGCCTTTGTGTGACCTCCATGACTCTTCCTTGGATGGCAGTAATCTACTTCTAGGCCATGTGTTGTTCTTGTGATCTCTTCATTCTTTCGACTGCAGTGAGTGACTTCATCTGTGCTTGAACTGTCAGTGCCTGTTGTTGTGCCTCCTCTAGATGCGCTTCTAACTTCCTAAGCTCTGGGTCTTCCATGAGGCATTCGTAGGTCTTCACGCTTCTGTCGCTTAACTACTTTGATTATGAGGCGAGGACTCTGATCCTTTCCACTGTGATCTTAGCGTCTTCCTCCCTCTAGTCGCGTACTTCCTCCAGAGTGCTTGGTACTACTTGAAGCTCCAACTCCGTTACCCTTTCTTGAAGCTGCTAGATGGCCTTAGTGAGTTTCATCACTTGAGCCTCAACTTCCTCATGTTCCTCTTATGCCATGCCTAGCATAGAGAGAAGTGCTATGTCCACCACTTCTCTAATTGCAGTATGCTCTGTGAGCAGCTGGTCCTTTTCCTTATGTATCTTCACTTTGTCTCTGTCAAGCATCGCCCATAACTCATCTCTCTAGTTTTCATATGTGGTTGCAAAGTACCGCGCAACTCGCAGTTTCTCCAAGATCTCCTCTTTTTCTTTCTTCAGGGATTTTGTAGCCCGTTCCTTCTCTTCTTGGACTTGTTGAAGTTGAGCCTCTGTTGCATCTGCCAATCTTCAAAGTTGGGCTGCTTCATCCCCCAACTCTGCAGTCTCCGACGAGGAGGGTGTAGTAGGTACTGTGCGGCTCACTTGAATAGCTCATTGTATCTCCTTCAACTCCTTATCAACTCTTACATACAACTCTTCTTGCTTCGTGCCATATCTCTGTAATAGGTCTTCGAATGCATCCTCCATCACTTCGTGGACTAGACCAATGTCATCCTCCATGAGAGTAGCCTCTATCTGGGGCTTACTTGCGTGGGTCTTCTTTCTTGCTGAAGGTTTTTGCGAAGAAACCTTCCTCTTCTTCGATGTTTCTGCCTCGATAGGGGGGTCATTTGGTGGTGTAGCTTCGCCTTCTCCTTGCTTTTCTCCTTCTTCCCCTCCTAATTCTTGATTTACTTCGTCTCCTCCTCCTCCTTCGGGTGAGTTAGGTCTACTTTCTTCTGAGGTGTTGTCCTCCTCATCAGTTTCTATGTTTTGGACTTCCTCCTTTTTCTTCTTCTTCTTCTTCACGCTGGTTTGTTCGACATGCTCGTCCTGAGTCACCAAGGGGCTTCCTATGATGTCAGGGTCAGAGAGTTCTGCATTATCAATCAGTACAAGGAACTCTACTAACCATTCCTTGGTGATCTCTTCCATATCTTCATTGGTCAGCTTATAGTAGGACTGTAATTGCTCCTTTCTCTCCTCCCTGCACGCAGTGATATAAATAAAATGTCAATCTACGTGGAACTTAGCCAATAGTCTATACTGGTGCAATGTTCATGGAGTCATGTGTGGGAATGACTCAATAGCAACTTTCATCTGCTGATAGTAGGCATGGAACACTACGTTCGATTTCCAATGCTTTGACATGTCATTTGTGTACCATAGGGTCTAGAACTCCACGACCAATGGCTCCAAAGGTTCAATATCCGGGAAGGCATCTCCTTCCGGCATTTTCCAAGAGACAAATGCGATCAGCACAAGCAACCAGCTGAAATGGAACTTGTATCCTTGATCCTGTGCTTTGCGGAAGTCTTTCTCAAGCTCGTTGATGAGGTAGCTCACCCAATTCATTTTCATCCCCTCCATGCATTTCCCTGTGAGGTCCACCATGAACCCGGTGACCTGCGTGGGGTGGTTCTTTTTGACGAGCTTGCCAGCTATGAGCTGACAATCTAGGTGCACTACACCATCCTGGATGGAGGATACCTTATAGCCTGACTTTCCCTTCTCAACTTCATCGTATTCTTTCTTAATGTGCTATGCCAAGGAGCGATCTAAGGTATTCCCTAGGTAGAACTACTGAGGGTTGGGTCCCTACATGCTCATTCCTATGATCAGGGGGATCAACGTCATATCCACAGTAATGCGCCTATCGAGCCACACACATCCTCCATGATAGCATGATAAGAGGAGTTTAACACAAGCGTTAACCTATTGATGTCGACCAAAGTGAGGGATCTTCATCACATTGAGTATCGTGGACTACGCGAGCTCCTTTATCTAAGGCTGGGAGACGATGCGAGGCTTCTTCCCAGCCGTCTTCATCAAATATCTGTGAGGCATGAGAATCACATAGTTCTTTCAATCACCAAGGTTGAAATCGTTGTTCTTCAATGCTAGGATCTGTCCCAACTGGCTTCCTTCTACGCGTATCCCCTTCGGGATGTACGCAGTGATCAATGTATACTCAAAGTCCCATGGAATGTAATCAAGTAAGATCGATGGGATCTGCTTTGCGTTAGCTAGATCATCGTGATGCTTACTTTGCTTCTCAATAGCGGGGTTAGTACGACTCGAACTTTGTCCAGTCGAGGGGGAAGCCTGTAGTCCCCTGGTCGACGATGCCTGTATTCCCTTAGACATGGATTTATCAGCCATGAATTCTTCAAAACTTATTCAATGGATTTCTCTAGCTCGGTGCGCTCGATCGACATTCTCACTGTTAAAAAATAAGTCGGGGTAGGTGAATGGATAGTGGGGTAAACAACAGATGGCAAGGTCTGATAACACAGCTCGACACACACAATCACTTTATTTCTTGTCTCAGATAATCACGGGTAGAAAAAAGTGGTCCCAGTGCAGCATCCGACGGGTTAAATAAGTGAGCGTCGTAACGGATTCCTCCAACGAACAAGAATGTCTCAATCAATGCGAATCCATCCGTTATGGCACCATCTCAACATCCCAAATGCAGTATATTCATCCATAAATGTGTTTCCTAGTTATTCAGAGCATCGTTCTAACAGTCGGGGTGGCTCCAATGGTCATATAGCTTCACCACGACGAATTCCCATTCAACGTGGTTCTACTCTTCTGACGAGGTTCAGAGCCTGCAAGCCTGCCTCCTGCGAAGTCTTCTCTGTCACTTCATGTAGCTTTTCTAATTTGGATTTCTTCTTACTGAGCTTCCTTGCCTTCTTTCATGTGATCCAAGTCTCTAGATTCCTCTTTCCATTCTTATTCTTATATTCTCTTATCATAGTAGCTTCATGCTACTGATGTGTTCTCAAAGGGTTCGAAGTTAATATCCCTCCCCTTACCACTTCCTGGGTGGATATACTTTCTTCTTGCATGGATAGGTCCTTCAAACCTTCTTGCATTCTTTCAAACTCGATGGTTAATTCTCTTGCGTTCTACTGCTTTGCCTCAACTTCTCTTTCTTCTATCAGTCGATCTATTCTTCTAGCTATGAAATCCCTTGGTTCTTGCTCTTTCTTTTTTGTAGCTTCTTCCTCTACTTTCCTTTTGGTCTGATCCTTCTCGATCCAATTCGTTCCTAACAAAATTGGAAAAGGGGCGTTGTTCTTAGCAAACCTAATAAATTCAAATTCTTCTTGAGTCGATGTTCCATGGATGATAACAAGTACAATAGTAACTCTTCCACATAGGGTTACGATCTTTCCTTTAAACAAGCCTATCCTTTCCAGTGAAGGTACCATAGTAGGCTTTCCCAAAATTTCCCAAGTTCTTTCTATCATAATATTCACTTGTGTCTCCTCATCCAGGACACAGTCTATGTCAAAGTCTCCTATTCTTGTACTTATGTGCTATTTTTATTTCAATATTTATGATAAACTGACATCTTTGTGATCATCCATTACTTCTTTTAACTGTTCTAGCATAGTTTTGGCTTTCTCTTTATGATTCTATAATATGCTCTTATTTTCTTGACTCATGTTCATTTGTTCAACTTTAGCAATCATCTTTGGACAATCCTCAACTTCATGACCAACAACTTTACAATAGAGACAAATAAGACCTGCACCAGGGCATTCCTTAGCAATATGTCACGGTCTTATGTAGTTATAACATAATGTCAATCCTCTCTTTCTCTTGTATGTTTCCAAACTTCTTATGTACTGCTCACTAGGATCACAGTGCTGGACCTGCAATCTACAAAAATTCTTTCTAGGTTCATGCATCCACTTATTAGTCCAAAAATTATTTCTATGCATAAGAATAACATATATTTCTCTATTTCTATCAAATTTATTCAGATCAACTCTTTCTTCTAACTATACCCTAGCTTTTAGACTAGGACAAGATCTATCAAACATACCTAGATTCATTCTTTCAAAACAAAAATTTCCACTTATCTTATTCTTATCAAATCATAAAGCTTTACCTCTTTCAAGATCTTACCTCTTTTATTCAGATCAAGTTTCTTTCTTAGCACAGAGCTTCGCAAGTCAAGTAGAATACTACGCACTATAGCAGCAGAGCCATGCACAATGGAACCATGGAACCATTTTTTGGCACAGGGGCAGCCCCAGGGTTCAACGCTTCAACAATGCACCAACAAAACCCTAACTACCGACCCTTTCGGCAACACCTGCGAAGCAAGAGAAGTCTCACCCGAGGTAGAGGCAGGGGGGGTTACAGGACTCAAGTGTATGTAACCAATCCGAGACACAGATATGTGAGTATAACTCTTCACAGGGTACTTAGGAATAACACACATTAACTCATTAGCTTTATTCACATCACATATCAAACCCTAAGTACAGATCGACGCTGTAACAATGACAAAATATACATCGAACTTAGCATCAAAAGTTAGATCTAACACATTCAATATAGACAAAGCACTAAGCATTCATAAATCTATCTATCATTCACAATAATCAATGCACTAAGAAAATCTACAACATAAATATCATAACACAAAGCAAACCATGAACACATTATATACGTGGTTCACTCCAGTGTAGGGATACGTCCACCAACTACTTCTTCTTATTTATTAGGCATCAAACTCTTACATTCCTCTTCTTCTGTGCACCAAGCCACAAATCCAATCTTCGCACCAGACAGATGATCTGCGCACTAGATCCACCTTCCCAAAATCAGGTCAAGGCACAAAGAAAACTCTTCTACTAAGCACAGAGCCTTACATACATGGTATGTTGCACAAAGCAACTCAGAACTACTTGCCTCTTGCACTTAGCTAGATATTTTCTTCTGCACTTAGCTACATACTACTTACTTAGCTACTTCGACCATACAATCTTTTCTTATTTATACTTTTACATTCCTTACAAAAAGGCCTAATCATGGGTAAACCCATGGGCCGACATCCCATAACCCGTTACATAAACCCTAATGAACCCCTTGTTGGGTCCACAAAACAAGTGAGATCCCGTGATCTTAGCTTCGCCTGGGTGCTCCATCTTCAACCAGCCTATTGATGTTCAAAATTTGGTCAAACCCGACCAATGTTTCCTCAAAACTTGGTCGAGGGCCAATGATCCTATCTGGGGCTGATCCAATAATATTATCTTCACCTTCAGATGGGAAGTTCTACTGATTCACACTTTTGGTAGGGAATCCCATCCTAGGATTCTTCCCAAAATTCTTGAACCTTGAAGGTTTAAATCTGATCTTCCTGAATCCTATTTTATATTTCTTCTTCCATTCCTTGGGGGGTTCTATTTTGTTGTTTATTTGCTCGTAATAGTATCTAGCCTTCTGAATGGCATCTTCCAGGTTTTTAGGTTCATCAAATTCAATCATGTTCTCGAAGGATTGTGGTAGCCCACTAAGATTTTTTTTCATGTTTACCTTTTTATCCTTTATGTAGTGTACATACCTCATAAGTTCCAGAAATGTGTTGATGTATTCATCTATAGTAAGTTGTCCTAATTTGAGCTCATAGAACTCCTTCATTTCATAATACCACTCAAAAAGGTACTTCTTCTTAAAGTATTTCTCAAAATTATTCCAGAAAAACCCTTTTTTCTTGGATTCCTTTTACATTCCTAAGGTCTCCCCACCAGATAGATACCTTTCCATTCAAATCATATATAGCTATTCGGGCTTTCAAGTTCTAAAATTAGTTAGGAACTATGAAATACTTCTTCATGCCCAATATACAAGCTTTTGCCTCCTCCCGTTTTTTGATTTCCCCATCAAAAGTAGGTGGCTTGGATTTATTAAATTCCTCGAGGTTCTTTCCCTTGGAGTAATTCCTTTTCTTCCCCTTCTTTTGGGAATGGGAACTAGTCTTACTGTTGGATAGTTCTGTGGATATTTCTACTCCTTCGCTAGAGAAATCCCCAGATGAATTTTTGGTTTTGGTATGCGTCTTATCTCCATGATGAGCCTTCTTGAGAGGGTTTCTTATTTCATTACTACTTTCAGGTCCGTGCCTCTACATTTCAGTTAAAATCTGGGTTTTCTCAGGCTGGTGTTTTTCCATGTTGTTGGCGGCTGACCCATGTTGCAATTGTCGTTATAGCTCTGACAAAATTTGCAGTAGGACCACATTTATCTCGATATTTTTTATTTTTCCTTCATTAGCCGGTCATTATCATCCTTAAAGCTTTGCATCTCTTCCCTAGACTTCTAATGGTCTCAACCAAGTTGGGAGGGGCTTTTACCATTTTTCTTTCATTAAATTCTTCCTCTTTGTTATGGGAACTCTCCCCCCATTCATGGTGGGTCACCATCACTATTCTTAGATCTTGTATATAAAAATCTCGCACTGGTTAAGTGTTGAGAATCAATAATTCTTTGTTATTCAACTTGTCCATTATCTAAAAAAAAAAAACATGGTGATTATAACAGTGTCGGGGATATATGGAAATGGTGGCAGCTCCAAGATGGAACTTGGCAGGGTCGTTTCTTCCTCATCTTCCTTTGAGTTTAGTGGTTTATTCTACCTCTTTGTTGTTGTTGTGCTAGCACCTAGAACATATGTCTGTGTTGGATCCTCCTGATGAGGAATTGAAGGCATCTGATATGCTATACATGATTTCTTCTTCTCCTTATGATCCAGGATCTTTTCATCTATATGACTTGTTAAAGAATTGTATTAAATGAGCATAAACTAAAGTGCACCATAAAGAATGAAAGCTCAATAAGAAAGAGACATAATTATCAATTTGAACACAAAAAACTTGATAACGGAGTTTGTCCCTGGTGGACTACGTCTCTAGGTCCTACTCTCAAATGGGTAGGCCTTTTTATTAACTCGGAAAAAGAATTTGGTAAAATACATAAGTATACCTCATTCTGGAATTACGTTGTAGAAGCTTTGCTTAGATCAAAAAACATACAACACCATTGAATTCCTGGCATCGAATTACCCAAAAATGACTATCTCCACACTTCAATATGACTCTGACACTCCCAGGCCCATTAGAAAACTCATGTCGATTTTTGTTCCTACAACCTGCAATTAACTCATTAAAGTCTGCATTAAAATTCATGTCTGAACATACCGCCGCACGCCCTGCCTCCTCCCATGCATTGGTAAAATTCAACTTTTAATAAAAAATGCAGGCGGAGACTACCAATCGAGGTCGTTGGCCTAACAGTTGGCGGATGGCTATTAAAACTTATGGTTGGAGAGGTCCCAGGGTCAAGCCCATGGGCCTCCCCTTTTGGGTGTGTTGTTACAACCGTATACTATAGTAAAATTCCCGTGTATTTTGGTGGAGTGTGCCTAGTTTGGCGGATTGGTGGAGCCGTTACTACATTTTGCGGAGTGGTCGGATATGGTGGATCCGCCGCCATATTTGGTGGAAAGGGGTTGGTTGTTGGCCATCCCTTTTTTTTCTTAATTTGAATTTTTGGTTTCTGGCCCTCATTGGGCATTTACCCACTGCCACGTAGCATCCCATGATTGGGCCACGTGGTAGCTATTCATTTCCCCCACATCAACTGCTTGCATAGTCATCTTGCCACGTTACCTCCTGCCTGTCCATCTTGCCATGTATGGTACAGATACCACGTTACCTACCGAGTAGCTGTACAGATGCCACATGGCACTTTCTCATTGGTCCATATGTCAACCTGGAAATGCCAAAAATGAGTGACACGTGGCAGCCTCTGGTGTTGCCATGTCAACATGCTGATGTTATGCTGATGTCATCATGACACATATCACTCTCTGATTGATCCACGTATCCTTTACGAATGATGACATCATCTATAGTGATGTTGACATCAGCAGTATGAATATTGATTCATCCCTGCTCACTGGGCTAGGTTGACCAAAATTGTGATCGCAAATGTATTTTGAACGACAACTCCGTTTGACTAACCGTTTATTTCGTTGGAAAGATTGTGATGCGTTCTTCGCGTCAATGTCAATTTTGCTAAGTTTTGAGGACTTTGAATTTTTTCCTTTTCTTTATCTGTTGAGGTCATTCTGAGCTTCCTGAGGTACCACTAATAACTCTGAGTCATTCCTAGGCCTCTCTAGATCCTTTGGGATCATGACTTCCCACTAAGAGATTTTTGGACCACCAAAAGAATTTATCAATCAACAGGTAAGTGAGGCAAGAGTTCCCTCACCTTGTATTTCTCAATCCACTTCTCCTTGCTTGGATGTGTGCCCTTTAAGCCCACTCAAGATAATCGACATCACCCTTGCATGAATTCCTCATTCTCATGTTCAGGATGATATCTTCCTTCAACTCATCCAAGTACTTAGGAGCAAAATCATCAACTAAAGGTATTGACACTTCCTCACCCTAATCCATGATCATGGGAGGCTAAAAAAATTTCAAGTTTTCCACATTTACAATTGAGTAAATATGCATATAAGGTGGAAGATTTAAACGAAAATCATTGGTGTCACTTTTCTCCAAGATGGTGAAGGGTTCATATCAGATAGGCTTGAGTTTCTTGCCTTCACCCTTCAACCGCTCCTTGCTGATGTGAAGCCATACTTGGTCTCCGACCTAGAACTGGTGATCAACGCTGTGCTTGTCATGTTGAGCCTTATATTGTGTTTGACTTTTCTCCAATTGTTCGCTGACTACTTGGTGCACTTGTTGGATCCTTTGAATGAACTTGTGAGTTCTTTCTTCATGTCTTTCTTCATTTGAATTGACATCTTTCCCATACATCAAGTCCAAAGGGACCTTAGGCAAGTATACAAAACATGTTTCAAATGGAGAACACTGAGTGGAGGAATGTAAGGACCAATTGTAAGCATGTTGAATATAGGGTATCTAGTCATCCCACAACTTGGGATGCTTGTTGCAGTAGCCTCAAAGAAAATGTACCATTGTTCGGTTAACAACCCTCTGTCTGACTGTCGGTCTATGGATGGAAAGTCGTAATCCTCTTCAACTTGGTGTCCATCATTCTCCACAAACTTGTCCAAAACTCCCCAAGGAATTGATTATCTCGATCCAAGATAATGGATGTGAGCAACCCGAAGTGGACCCAGACATAATGAAAAAAGATACTAGAAGTCTGCTTAGTACTAAGATGCTTTTTACATGGCATCAAGATACACATCTTATAAAACTATCCACTACTACATACAAGTAGTCATGACCCATTTTTGACATTGGTAAAACCCCTACAAAGTCCATGGAAATGCTTTCCCATGGATGACATAGAACAGGAAGTGGTGAGTACAACCCCATTTTTCTATTAGTGGGCTTACAAGTAGAGCACATCACACACTGCTTTACATACTTGGTTACAATTTCTTTCATCTAATGCCAATAAAAAAACCTTTGTAGATGAGCCATGGTTTTTCCTACCCCAAAATTCCGAGACACAAGAGAAGTGTGAGCTTCTCATATTACATGGACTCGTTCACTTTTATGAATACATATCTTTCCAAGATGGTAGATTAAGTTCCCCTACAAACAATATTTCTCCACCTATGCACCATGGGTTAGCTTCTTAAATACATCTTTAAAATATTCATCAACAACATATTGTTCAACATATCTATCATGAGATAAAGAAGCATTCTTCAAAACAATAGAAGCAACAATAGGAAGTCTAGAAAGCATATCAACTACTTTATTACTTGTACCCTTTTTATACTTGATTACCAAATAGAATTGTTGAAGAAAACCCATCCACCTGTAATGTCGAGATTGTTGCAGCTTGGTTTTTGCTTGGAGATACTGTAAGGGCTGGTGATCTGTATGTATGATTGTTTCCTTCCCTAACAAGTAATGCTTCCATTTTTTCACACTTTGAACTAATTCATACAACTCCTTATCATATGTAGGATAGTTAACAATGGCTTAGTTAAAAGTTTCAGAGTGGTAACAGATAGGCTTACGATATTGCATCAATATTGCACCCATGGCATAACCGTTGGCATTAGTATCGATCTCAAATGGTTGTTGAAGATTAAAAAATGCTAATACCGGTGTTGTATTGATATTTTCCTTCAAAGTGTCGAAGGCCTTTTGTTGCTTTCCTCCCCACTGAAAAGTGTTCTTCACACTAGTCAAGGCATGCAAAGGAGCCGCAATAAATGAGAAGTTTTTGATGAATCTCCTCCAGTATTGAACTGCACCCAAGAAGCTTCATACTTCGGTTACATTTGTGGGCTCAGGACAATTTACAATTACATCAATTTTCAATTGTCCTCCTCCTATAATATGACCTAAGTACACCAATGCAGTCTTTCCAAAATCACATTTGGACAATTTTACATACAACTTTTCCCTTCGCAAAGTATCCAATACTTTCTTTACATGTCGTACATGTTCATCCAAAGTCCCACTAAATATACGAATTCCATATAAATACACAATTAAAAATTCATCTAATGGCCTGATTACATCATTCATTACACGCATGAAGGTCATCGAGGAATTACAAATCCCAAATGACATAATTGACCACTCAAATAGAAATTGTTTGGTTTTAAAGGCAGTTTTCCATGCATCTTGTTCTGCAACCTTGATCTGATGGTAACCACTATGCAAATCCAACTTAGTGAAATAAACAACATTCTTTAATTGATCAAGTAAATCATCTATACGAGGAAGAGGGTATCAATTTTTCACCGTGATTTTGTTTAAGGATTGATAATCGACACACATTCACCATGTGCCATCCTTTTTTGGCACCATCACAATTGGAGAACCACAAGGAGATGAGCTAGGCCTGATGACCCCTCGATACAACAAGTCCCGTACTTGTTTCTTGATCTCTGTCATCTCTATAACCGAAATCCTGTACATGCCCACATTAGGAAGGGGAGAATCTCGTTGAAGATGTATTTCATGTTGGATTTCCCTCCTAGGAGGTAATCCATTTGGTTCTTGAAAGATCTCATCATAATTAGAAACAATATCAATTAATTCTTTCTTATGAGAAGGATCACATCCTTGGAAGGCATTGGACGTTCCAACATCCTTTTCTCTTAAAACCATGAGTACATATATCTTATTAGTGTTTATGAGTCTTTTTATTTGTCCTGCACTAGCCAGTGTTGTGTTTACCTTCATACAGTGGGCTCTAGAAATTTATTCCACTCCTTTAGTAAGGTGATATTTGTTCTCATGAAAAAATAAGACTTCTTTTATATCATAAATATATGGACTCCCTAACACCATGCCACATATATCAAGTGAAACAACATCCAAATCAACTTCATCAACCAACTTTGAAGCAAAAGAAAATCTAACTCTACACTGCTTGGTGACATTAAGTTTTTCTTTGTCACATACCCAACCAAGATGATAAGGCTTTGGATGTGGTTTTGTTTCAAGGACCATTATTTTGACAAGTGTCTCAGATATTAAGTTAACTTGGGAACTGTTGGCAGCCAATCCACATTTTTCTATTATCTTATAAGCTGTCTACACCGATGTTTTGCAAACATCAATTTTTTGTCGCAATTATTCAAATAAACGACACTTTTTGCGACATTTATCTTCGTTTTGTTTTCACGAATGTAAGTGTGAAAACTTGGTCTTTCATAGTCGCATTGAAATCATTATTTGAACTGTCATGATCCTTCTTGTCAATATGTCTATTGCGCTTATATTCCACTTATCGTTATGCAGCTGGAAATTTTTTTGATCTATACTCTTTGGACATTCTTGTATTGATTGTGTGACTTGGTTTCATCAAGTTTGTAATGCATTGGCATCTAGATTTTCATTTTATTTGACCTACTTGACCATTGGTTTCATGAAAATACATAGGTGTTATGCTTAAACCCTTTATATATATCTTTTAATATAATGCCTATGTTTGTGTTTTCAAAACTATTGGCATTTTGATTATATGAAGACTCATCACCACATTGGTTAAACTATTGATATGAGCTGATACATTGGTGCATGGTTGAATATTTGGTATTGGTTTCAAATTGAATGTTGATGGTTTAAAACTATGGTACAACGTTGATTGCGCGTCTTGGTTTAAACATTTACTATTGGTTTCATTGGTCAGCCAAGTGACATGATTGTTGAACTATAGAATAATGGGTAGAATAGCTATGAAAGCCGACAGTTGTACTATTGGCAATAACTATTTTGCATGGCAGAGATAAGATCCACCACCTTCGCACGCTAACATTTATGCCTAGCCCTTATCCTCGTTCACCTTTTTTAGCCCGAGTAACCCTTCATGCACTTTTCTCCTGTGTGTGCTATGATCCAAACCCTGGACTTATCGTGTGCTCGGCTCCATGGCACCAGTCATGCGAATTGAGCCAAATGGCAGCCAAGCCTTACTGTTATTTGACAATGCCCGCAAAGACTTGGAGGAAAACGGGTGGCTCACCTTTGTACAACAATTCAAGGGTTTTAATCTCTGTGTTGCACAACAATTCGCCTTGACTTTCGATGGCTGTAGAGCCAAGGTGGGTGACATACAGTTAGAAATCAACAAGAATTTTTATCAGTTCTGCTATAGGGTTACCTGCCACAGGCCAGCGTTGGTTCAAGAACTCTAAGGTCGAGGAGGTGCCATGGACGCTACTGTTCATCTCGTGAAAGGTCACTTCTTGTGACAGAGGTATGCCCATCTCTGCACTTAAACCGCGATGGCACGATACTTTGATGGTAGTCAAACAATTCGTGACCTGTGAAGGTCGATATGGACTTGTGTTTCTCTACCACCTGCATTTGTTAATGAATTTTATGGGATACTCGTTGAATATGCCCTTTTACTTTCAACATAGCCTGTATAAAATGTCGAAAAGGTTTAAAAGGGAGAAGGCCGACAATAGCCTGTTTCACCATGGACTCATTAAACTTATCATTGTTTATCACTTGAGTTTACATGGTGATAGTTGGAGAGCTTTCATCGCTCGGAATAGTTTTGATGACACAGACCCTGTCCAGGTTGACAAGCCTGTGGTGAATGAAACCAAGGTCGGGCCACCCGTGCCCTTCCATATCCTATTACCCTCTCCTAAGCCTTCAGTCGACCCTGCTATTGACTTACTAGACGTTGGAACTGAGAAGGCCGAGGCTATAAAGAAACCTATGAGCAAAAAGGCTAAGGCAAACCCTACTGCTAATGCCAAGGGTAAAAAGAACGCTCGACTTATTTTGAGAATGGCTAGGAACAAACCTAAACCCTCTGCTGAGTCAAAGCCTATTGTCCTTAGTGAGGATTCAGACTCTGACGTAGAACGTTTCTTATCCAGCGAGTACCCTTACTCGCAGGGTTTATGCCCCGAACCACCTTATGATTTCGTGACGAATCTTCCCCCCCTGCCTAAGGAACGACCCCAGTTACCCAGGAATTAAATTGCCTAACGAAACCCTCAGCCATATGCCCAAACCCTCGCCTGCTCTTTCAAAACCCACATAGCCGTCCTGTGACCAATGTGATTTATGGTTGGAATGATACTACATCGATGTTCCCCTACTCCAATCGAAAATTTAGTCACTGGAAAGTCGAGTTGCAGTGTTGACCAGCCAAAGAGACCAACTTCAAGCAACTGATAAGAAGCAGAAGACAACTGGCTCCATCCTTTTCAAAAATGTTGAATCGGCCACAACCGTTATCAACTCCAAATTGTTGTGATCAAGCCATCTGCTCATCATACAGGTATGCTTTTCGAAATTGTTCTAGTTGTGTGAATGATCAGGGTTAATATAATGATTCGAATTTGGTCTTCGAATAGCTCTGTTTACATTTTGAAATGACTATGTCATAACGTGTTCATCCTGTATATTTTTTCTTTGCTAAAAATAAATGGAATTTCGTTTTGAATACGCGATTTGATCATTCCCGGTTTAGCCATAGATAGATTTTTTATTGGATTTGAATGGTTTTCGTTTGGATTTGATTTGGTCGTTTGTCTGATTGAGTCAACGAAACTGATAGTTTGCTTTCAATTGAATTCATTTTGTATCTACTATGAACAGGAAGTTTCTCATGCTCAATTTAGAAAACGATCATGATTTGATTTCCTTATGGTTAGTATGCGGTGATCATCGAATGATTTCATGAGTTTGGTTGTTACATATGCTGTGTTATATAATTTTCAAAGTTGAAATACAACTCTGATCGTTTCCAATTTGGGAAGAATGACTCTGTTTTTTCGGAAACAATGCTTTCATTTAAGTCTGTGCAAATAATATTCACGCCCGAATCGTGGAACATTGTCGATATACGATGACTATGTTAAATCCTCGCTGTTTAATCCACTTGATTGGATTGCTGTTTATTTTCAGTCAGTTTGATCATTTTCATGAGCTGGATTTGCATCGTAAAAGATGCTCTATCTGATTTTAATTTGCAAAACGAATCGATTGACTTTGTTATCACTATCGAATCCAGTTATAATTTGTTTAAAAGAAATGATTTTGATCAAGGTAAATCGATCTTGTTGGCCCATTTGGCTAATAACAAATGATTAGATATCTATTATGAACTCTGTTATTAATTGATTGATCATGTTATGATTTCGTTTGTGGACAGTTACAAGTCAATTATGGTTTAACTCGCTCATGGCCTAGATCGTATGAAAATACATTTATAATGATTTGAAAAGTGATCTTGTTTGGATTCGATCGTATCTCCTGTTGTTGAGGAAGCATAACGATTGCTTACGATTTGTTTTGATTATATCAGTTTCAAATTGGATATGAAATGATTTTAAAACTGTTTCATTATGATTCTGTCTACCCGACTCTTGGCAACAAACGAAACAGAGTACACCTATCTCTGTATTCGGTTGATTGATTTTGATACTGTTTGATTTCGAATGGTATAACATTTTCAAATTGAATGATTCATTTTCAAATAGTTATTGGATGTTAATTGAATTTAATTCTTTAAAAGATTTTCAATTGATTTTAATGTTGATTCTGTGTCTTATTTAGACCAGCTACAGAATCGCAAGATTCTGTAGCTAGTCTATAGGATTAGATTTTTATCATTTTATTAATAAAGAATCCTTCTAACTTGTTCATTTTTTGTCTTTTTCAGGTAAATTCGAATTGCATGGGACATATTGGACAGGCTAGGGGATATTTGTGTGTTTAGTTTTATTGTAGTTTCCTAGTTTAGTTAAAATTGGGATATCTTCCCAGATTTATGTAAACAGTTTTGATAACTTCCATAGGGAGGTTTTACCCTGTGGAAAACTTATAAATACTTATTGTTTTTGTAATAAGGATCATCCTCACTTGTGGGAGAACCAGGCTATGGAATTCTAATACAAACCAAGACAAAAGTTGATGTTCTGCTATAGCTTTTGCTTTTCATAATATCAATCTTTTGTTTCAAGTTTATGCATGTCATTAGCAATTGATTATAGACTACTTTTGCTATCATAGTTTTTTGCAGAATGATGTGATTTAATTAATATGATCCATGTCTGATTTCTTTCATTACTTTAAAAAACACAACAATTACTTTATTCAGTTAATGAATGACAGATTTCTCTTCTTCATCAATTGAATTATTTCGTATAAGTCTTTGCATACGGGTTTATCTAATTGCAGAGATTTCTAAATCATATGATTGTTATGATTTTTATGTCTTGTTTGTCCTGTAATCATACTAGAAGAGCATTGCTTCTATCGTTTACGAGAAGCTCCTGGATAATTCGGTGCGGGTTTCCTCCTTCCGATCACCTAGGACGATCATCATACACAGGATAAATCTGGAGCATTTCTCCAGGTCAGTTTGTAATTTATTTTCATTAATTTGTTAGTATACTATTAGTATTTTAGTTAGATATATTTGTAGTTTAGAATTAGTTGTTTAGTTTAGTTAGTTTTCTG
>ML787014.1:485489-508433 GCA_009831015.1 Picea engelmannii | reverse complement strand
TAGTTAGATTAGTTTAGTTTGTTTTAATAATTAGTTTTAGTTTAGTTTGTTTAATAGTTAGTTTTAGTTAGATTAGTTTATTAGTTTGTTTTATTTATTTTTAGTTAGATTAGTTATTGTAGATTAGTTTTTTTTTTTTTTTTCTTAGGACCTTAGATCGGTTAACGGAGTCGCTAAACCCGTCAGGGTGGTTCATCCCAAATGGCTTGGGTTATTAGACAACCCCAGACCGGTTCCACTCTCTCAGTTGATGGACAGTCAATTTCGCCCCATCAACAAATGGCGTTAGAAGGAGGGCCTGAATTTAATTAATGGCACGAGGCAGTCGCAAGACTCCTCCACCACCTAATCGCTCACCTATAGTGACTAGAAGCCGTTCAAACGATAATATTCCCCTTCAAACAAAAACTACTTCAACCGACGATCCACAGATCACAATTGAGCTAGCAACCCCTAATCCTACAGGTGGTGACATACAAGAGATTGTCCGCCAATATCTTATAAAAACACATAGTGCCTTAGCCCGTTTGAGGCAACCAAACCGTCCGTGGGGTCAACCTTTGGATTTCTTTGATATCAGAGAACAATTAGGAGACACTAACCTCACTGTGAATCCTACGGATCCAAACCCAAATCCTGCTACAGGAGGATCTGGGATACCTCCTTCACCACCTCCATCATCTCCTTCCTCTTCCGGAGGAGATTCCTCTGATGAAGGCAATTCCCCTTCTCAGCCTTCCACACCCACTACCCCAATGGCAAATCAGAACAACCCTGCTAGACCCTGGCTTGATCAGGATGTCGTAGATGTACTTGGAGCTCAGCACCCTTTACCTAAGAATCTGGAGAAATGGCTTCCAAAGTTTGACCCTGACTCAAAACAGATCGCTGAAGATCACATTAAAAAGTTTATGCTAGCCATAAGACTCCGCAATGTCGAACATGAAGATGTTGTCTGTAGGTTGTTCCCTTATACTTTCGAGGGCAATGCATTGACATGGTACTTTTCCCAACAACCCCATACCATTGTGTCTTGGGAAAAGTTTGAGTCATGCTTCTTGGAAAAATTTGGAGACGGTAAACCTCTAGAAGTCCTAGTCATGGATCTTTCTAGCTTAAGAATGAACCCAAAAGAAAAAGCTAAAGACTTTAATCAAAGATTCTTAACACTTAAAAACTGAATCCCTACGGATTCCATGCCTGCTGAGAGTCTTATAATAGCTTACTACACTAAAGCTTTGCATCAAAGTATAACTATTTGGGTTAAACGATCTAAAAAAGCCACATTGTTAGAAGCCTTTGAAGAGGCCAGTCAGATTGAAAAAGACATACTTAGTCTTAAAGACTCTTCTAGCAACGAAACTGAGACTAGTTCTTCTTCCAAAAAGAAGATCGAGATCCTTCCCAGACCCACTCACAGTAAATCACAACCTGAAAACTTTGATTTGGAAAACCTAACTAAAGTTGTACAAAAACTATCAAATCAAGTTATAGACTTAAAAAGGTCAATCGAAGAAGCTTCTTCAAGCAAAGGTCCTTACAAAACTCCGTTCTGGAAGCCTTTTCCCACCAACCGACCTAATCCAGCCACCGAAGGCCTTAATCTAGAAAGTTTGCAATGCGCCCTTCAAACAATTCTAGAAGCCCAAGATAACTTGATGCCTCCTGAGATTCTTGAGGAGGTAGTTGAACAAGAGACAGTTCAAGAAGAAGAGTCTTCTCCAAACATTTTTGGACATTTCTCGGATAGCATCTTTCAAGCCAACTTCGAGACAGTTCATCCTTATAATACCAGGAGTAAGACAACAAACAAACCTTCTTCCGAAAACACTACAACTTCGCCTCCCAAGCAATCTAAATCAGCCGAAATTAAATAGAGTAATGTGAACCCCAACTTAGATTATGATGTTGTTGAAGATCTTAAAAAGTTAAGGGCTAACATTTCTATTTATGAGTTATTGAAATTTCCATTTTTTCTACAAAAAATGTTGCAGAATATTTCAGAGAACGACAAAAATGGTAATTCTAATGGTAACAAGGTTGTACAAAACAAAGCTCCCCAGAAGAATTCCACTAAAAATCATCCTGATCCTCAAGATAAAGGAAGCCTTCCTATAAGTAATGTAAATAATGTAAATAATATAGATAAAGTAGCCGTAGAAACTGCGAGTAAAAAGCCGCAAGCTACTACTCTTATTACTCGCAAAAATGTACCTCCATTTCTATTAACTTTCGAGATCTTTAATAGAAATGTGCACAATTGTATGGTAGACTCAGGGGCGTCATCCAATGTGATGCCTTGGTCTGTTTTCCAGAAGATTAACGTTGAAGTTGAACCCTCTACTTTAAAAATCATACAACTTGATCGGACAAATGTCAAAGTTATAGGCGAACTAAAGAATGTGCTTATTAGATTATTGTCTAACCCCAAGGTTCATCAAGTTATTAACATAATTGTTGTGGATATTCCAGAAGTGTATGGTCTGTTCTTAAGCAGGGACTGGTCGGAACAACTACATGGTTATTTCGTGATAGATTGGTCTCATCTATGGCTTCCAGAAAACGACAAGCCTAATAAAATCAAGGTGAATCGTGAGTGCTACCTTAAGTTCACAGTCACAGATTTGAATGATCCCAACGAACCATATACACCTTCTGCTGATTCACCTGAAGTACAAGGGATGGACACCTTCTTCGGCAATTTCATGGCCGAGGCTTCACCTATCAACAATCCAGAACAACAGTCCGAGATTGTAGCATATATGCAGCCAACAACTTCGACACAACGATCCTATGTACCCAATGCAAATCAAATTTGGTCTTCGTATTTCGATGGGTCAAAGTCCAAAGAAGGAGCTGGATTAGGCTGCGTTATTATCGATCTGGCAGGTAACAAAACATTATTTGCATGTAGGTTGGAATTTGAATGTACTAACAATACTGCAGAATATGAGGCTTTACTGCAAGGTCTCAGAAAAGCTTTGGATATGAACATTCAAAATTTAACCGTCTTTGGCGACTCTGAAATAGTGGTTATATAGGTAAGAGACTCTATCCACTGTCTGTCTTCGCATCTCAAAAGCTACCAGTCTGAGGTATGGAATTTAATGAACAAATTTTCTGCTTTCGATATAAATTCTATTCCTAGATTGAATAACTCTGAAGTAGATTTATTAGCTAATGTAGCTTCTAAACTTCTTCCTGCAGAAGGCTTGTCCTCGGACACATTCTCCGTCGGGATGCTTTTCCGGCCATCCGTTCCCGACAACATCACGAACTGGAGAGTATTTGACGACGATCAATAGATTATTAACTTTCTGCACATGGAAGAAACCTTTCAAGGCGCGGTGATAGACGAACACACGCACRATGACAATTTGCGCGATTTCACGGTAATACCAGATCCAAGAACTCCTGAATCTTCATCGGATATGGTAAACTCGATCCCTAAATCTGTAATTAGATTAGAGAAGTTTTATGATTTTCAAGATAAATTTAAAAAGACGGTCAATTGTAAAACCAATAGTTCCTCATTATCATATGAAAAAGTAAACTTAGGAACTAATGAAAATCCTCAGTGCATTAATCTAGGGTTGGGATGTTCTCAACAAGAAAAAGCTGCATGTATTAAATTGTTCAAAGAATTTAAAGATGTCTTTGCATGGACGTATGATGACCTCAAAACTTTCGACCCTAATATCATACAACATGTCATCCCTACGAAGCCCCAAACCTTACCCTTTCAACAAAAACTGAGGAAAATGCACCCTAAGCTCGAACTGACCGTTCAAAAAG
The DNA here is from genome assembly GCA_009831015.1 of Picea engelmannii. Lineage (NCBI taxonomy): Eukaryota > Viridiplantae > Streptophyta > Pinopsida > Pinales > Pinaceae > Picea > Picea engelmannii. Next base: position 504,638 of record ML787014.1, on the reverse strand, counting down.
AATTGAATAAGCTCCTAAATGCTAAGATAATTTTTCCTGTTAGGCACACTCAATGGGTTTCCAACCTTGTCCCAGTCCGGAAGAAAAATGGGGAAATCCGACTCTGTGTCGATTTCCGAAACCTTAATAGAGCATCTGATAAAGACAACTATCCTGTCCTGCCCATGGAACAGATCCTTCAACAGGTATCTGGTTCTGAGAGGCTATCTTTACTAGATTGTTTCTCGGGATATAACCAAGTCCTGATGTCTCCACCAGACCAACTTAAAACTACCTTTCGTACTCCGTGGGGCACTTATGTTTATCGTAAAATGCCCTTTGGATTGATTAATGCCGGTGCCACTTTTCAGAGAGCAATGGACATTGATTTCCGAGGCTTAATCAATCAGTCCGTCGTAGTTTACTTAGATGATGTGACTGTATTTTCTAAAAACAAAAACGATCATCTAGCTCACTTACGAGCCGTCCTACTGTGATGTTGTAAATACGACATCTCCTTGAATCCCAAAAAATCCATCTTTGCAGTAGAATAGGGTAAACTCTTAGGATTCATTGTGTCTAGTGAAGGGATGATTATTGACCCCGAAAGGACTCAAGTCATCGTGAAACTTCCCCCTCCTACATCTAAAAAGTCTATGCAGTCTTTCTTAGGCTAGATTAACTTTGTGAGAAGATTTGTCCCCAGTTTCTCTGAAATGGTCAGGCCTTTGCAGAATTTGATTAAGAAAGACACCCAATATCACTGGGGACCCCTAGAAAACCAAGCTTTTGATGCAATAAAGAAGGCCATAATAGACGCTCCGTCTCTCACGAGCCCTGATTTTTCTCAAGACTTTACACTCTACACTTTTTCTTCTGACCGTTCCTATGCCTTCGTCCTAACCCAAAAGAATGCCGAGAAAAATGAAGTACCCATTGCCTTTATGAGCTCTGCTTTCAAAGGCACTGAACTTAATTACCCAGCGGTAGATCGACAAGCCTACACTATTTTCAAAGCAGTCAAGCACTTCTGGTCCTATCTTTTGAAGTCAAGGACGAAAGTCATTGTTCCCTACCCAGTTGTGAGGAACTTGTTAGTGCAGAAGGAGCTAGGTGAGAAGAGGGCCAACTGGGTCACCTCCTTATAGGAGTATGACCTAGAAATCACCCTAGCTCAAATAGTGAGAGGCCAAGGGTTATGAAAGTTAGTTGCTGATTCAGCAGCAGGATAGCAAGAAGAAAGCGATATGTCAAACCTAGGACAAAGCGATCAAAGTCTAATTTGTTGGGCACAAAACCCTATTAGTCCTTGGTACGACGATATAAGAGTCTGTATTGAAAATGGGTTAGCCCCCCATCACCTTGACCCTGCCAAAAGAAGGGCACTGAGACTGAAGTCTGCCTCCTTTTATCTGGTTAATGGTATCCTGTTTCGTCAGAGTTTTGATGGCGTACTGATGTGCTGTCTTGAAAAAGACGAACCAGAAAAAGTCTTGCTCGAGTTACATGCAGGAGAAGCTGGTGGTCATTTTGGTGGTGACACCAATGCTCATAAGGTTCTAAGAGCCGGTTATTACTGGCCCACGCTTTTTAGAGACGCCCATGCCTTGTGTCGTAAATGTATCATCTGTCAGAAAGCATTAGGGTGGTTACAAAAATCATCCTTTCCTTTGCAGCCCGTTACAGTAGATTCTCCTTTTCAGCAGTGGGGCCTTGATATCATAGGTCCAATAAACCCTCCATCCTTGCAACAACAAAAGTTTATTGTGACAGCCACATATTAATTTACTTGATGGTTTGAAGCTACTGCGTTAAGAACTGTCAACACCAATCAGGTAATTACCTTTCTAAACTCGAATATTATAACTCATTTCGGCATCCCTGACTGTTTAGTTTTCGATAATGCTTCTTACTTTTCCTCTCTTGAGATGAGCGAGTTCACTTTGGAAAAAGGAATTAAGTTGAAGTATTCTGCTAGCTATTACCCTCAGGGCAACGGATTGGCAGAATCGACAAACAAGAACTTGATCAAAATCATCAAGAGAACGGTGGTTGAAAATCACAAGAATTGGCACAATGCACTGCTCAACGCTTTGTGGGCTGATAGGGTAACGCCAAAAGCTGCTGTAGGTAACTCCCCCTTTTTTCTCGTTTATGGCAGAGAAGTAATTCTGCCACCTCACATTCTTCTTCCATCACTTTGGTTGTCACAGAAAGTCCGAGAAGAAGATTGTCCCCCTCTGGAAAACCAAATCAATGCTTTGATGAAGCTAGAAGAGGTAAGAGCCCAAGCTAAACGTAAGTTAGATCAACATCAAAAATTGGTTAAAAGCTGGTTCGATTCAAATTCTGCTTCTGATAAGAATTTTGAAGTAGGTGATCTCGTCTGGAAGTGGGACAAACCACACGAGGGAAAGGGAGAGCACACAAAATTTCAAAACTCATGGCTTGGACCGTTTTTAATTGCTGAAAAGTTGGGTCCCAGTTCTTTTTGATTGCAGAATCTTGAGGGGCAGCTTGACACCTACCCGGTGAATGGCCAAGCCCTGAAGAGATACTTTGCTTGATAAATATCCTTGTATATTATGTATATATTTTGCTTTTGTTTGCTTTTTCGTTTGTTTTTTGTTTTTGATTTTTCTTTGAATTTATCAGTTTGTGTCTTTGGAAATACACATACCGGTACACTGAGCTATTCAGAAAAAAACAATAGAAATTTCCTTTGCTGAAATAACTGCTAAGAAAAAGGTATAAACATCAATGGTTTATTTCTGAAATTTATATCTATGTTGGAAAAGTCTGTTGTTTAAAAGAAGATGGCTGATTTCGATCTCTAAGTAAAGCTTGTCATGATCATCTATTATCTTTTTACGCTGTTCCTATTCCGTAAAGGAATGACTCAGAGGATGTCTCCCTGCCTTAGGAAGTTGTTTTTCTAAATAAAACATCTCTGGATTTAAATTAAGGACAGTTCCAAAAAAATTCTGATGAGGTCTGAAAAAATATGTTAAAATATCATGATTTTCAGCGTCACCCCGCTCAACTATATATCTATAAAAAAAAAAAAAAAACAATAAATTATTAATAAGAGATGTGGGAAGTGCTTGTAAACCCACCGGGATGCTGAATAGGTCTGCTGGCAGCGGGTAAATGCATGCATGGCGCCAAGACAACTTCGCCAGGGTACTGAACAGGCCCGCTGGCAACGAAGCAATGTCGGGTATATGAAAATTTACCAAAAAAAAAGAAACCTCTTTAATGTCCTTTATTCTGATCCAGAACTTCTTGGCAGGATATAGATGTCAGAGTGGGTTAAATGGAAACCCTGTCAAGGCTATGGATGCCTGCTGGAAACAGTGGCTATGCCAACAGTATTGGAGATTTTATCCTTAATATCGTGACTTGCTGATCTTAAGATTGTTATCAGTTTTCATCTTTTGAAATGCTACTGGAATAGTTGGTTAATGATGATGTTTATATGATTTTCTAGTTGTTGTTTTTGAGTTGGAACTATCTTTGCTATCCTAATATGAATTTGTTCCTTTTGGCAGAGATAACTGCTTCTACCAGTGTGTCACCATTGTTGGCAGCCAATCCGCATTTTTCTATTATCTTATAAGTTGCCTACACCGATGTTTTGCAAACATCAATTTTTCGTCGCAATTATTCAAATAAACGACACTTTTTGCGACATTTATCTTCGTTTTGTTTTCACGACTATAAGCGTGAAAACTTGGTCTTTCATAGTCGCATTGAAATCATTATTTGAACTGTCATGATCCTTCTTGTCAATATGTCTATTGCACTTATATTTCACTTATCGTTATGCAGCTGGAAAAACTTTTGATCTGTACTCTTTGGACATTCTTGTATTGATTGTGTGACTTGGTTTCATCGAGTTTGTAATGCATTGGCATCTGGATTTGCATTTTATTTGACCTACTTGACCATTGGTTTCATGAAAATACATAGGTGTTATGCTTAAACCCTTTATATATATCTTTTAATATAATGCCTATGTTCGTGTTTTCAAAACTATTGGCATTTTGATTATATGAAGACTCATCGGCACATTGGTTAAACTATTGATATGAGCTGATACATTGGCGCATGGTTGAATATTTGGTATTGGTTTCAAATTGAATGTTGATGGTTTAATACTATGGTACAACGTTGATTGCGCACGTTGGTTTATACATTTACTATTGGTTTCATTGGTCAGCCAAGTGACATGATTGTTGAACTATAGAATAATGGGTAGAACAACTATGAAAGACGACGGTTGTACTATTGACAATAACTATTTTGCATGGCAGAGATAAGCTCCACCACCTTCGCACGCTAACATTTATGCCTAGCCCTTATCCTCGTTCACCTTTGTTAGCCCGAGTAACCCTTCATGCACTTTTCTCCTGTGTGTTCTATGATCCAAACCCTGGACTTACCGTGTGCTTGGCTCCATGGCACCAGTCGTGCGAATCGAGCCAAACGGCAGCCAGGCCTTACTGTTATTTGACAATGCTCGCAAAGAATTGGAGGAAAACGGGTGGCTCACCTTTGTACAACGATTCGAGGGTTTTAATCTCTGTGTTGTACAACAATTTGCCTTGACTTTCGATGGCTATAGAGACAAGGTGGGTGACATACAGTTAGAAATCGACGAGCAATTTATCAGTTCTACTACAGGGTTACCTGCCACAAGATAGCGTTGGTTCAGGAATTCTAAGGTCGAGAAGGTGCCATGGACGCTACTATTCGTCTCACGAAAGGTCACTTCTTGTGACAGAGGTATGCCCATATCTACACTTAAACCACGATGGCACAATACTTTGATGGTAGTCAAACAATTCGTGACCTGTGAAGGTCGATATGGACTTGTGTTTCTCTACCACCTGCGTTTGTTAATGAATTTTATGGGATACTCGTTGAATATGCCCTTTTACTTTCAGCATATCCTGTATAAAATGTCGAAAAGGTTTAAAAGGGAGAAGGCCGACAATAGCTTGTTTCACCATGGACTCATTAAACTTATCATTGTTTATCACTTGAGTTTACACGGTGATAGTTGGAGAGCTTTCATCGCTCAGAATAGTTTTGATGACACAGACCCTATCCAGGTTGACAAGCCTGTAGTGAATGAAACCAAGGTCGGGCCACCCGTGCCCTTCCATATCCTATTACCCTCTCCTAATCCTTTGGTCGACCCTGCTATTGACTTACCAGACGTTGGAACTGAGATGGCCGAGGCTATAAAGAAACCTATGAGAAAAAAGGCTAAGGCAAAAACTACTGCTAATGCCAAGGGTAAAAAGAACGCTCGGCTTATTTCGAGAATGGCTAGGAACAAACCTAAACCCTCTGCTGAGTCAAATCCTATTGTCCTTAGTGAGGATTCGGACTCTGACATAGAACGTTTCTTAGCCAGTGAGTACCCTTACTCACAGGGTTTATGCCCCGAACCACCTTATGATTTCGTGACGAATCTTCCCCCCCTGCCTAAGGAACGACCCCAGTTACCCAGGGATTAAATTGCCTAACGAAACCCTCAGCCATATGTCCAAACCCTCGCCTACTCTTTCAAAACCCACACAACCATCCTGTGACCAATGTGATTTATGGTTGGAACGATACTACATCGATGTTCCCCTACTCCAATCGAAAATTCAGTCGCTGGAAAGTCAAGTTGCAGTGTTGACCAGCCAAAGAGACCAACTTCAAGCAATTGATAAGAAGCAGAAGACAACTGGCTCCATCCTTTTCAAAAATGTTGAATCGGCCAGAGCCGTTATCGACTCCAAATTGTTGTGATTAAGCCATCTGCTCTTCATATAGGTATGATTTTCGAAATTGTTGTAGTTGTGTGAATGATCAGGGTGAATATAATGATTCAAATTTGGTCTTCGAATAGCTCTGTTTACATTTTGAAATGACTCTGTCATAATGTGTTCATCGTGTATATTTTTTCTTTGCTAAAAATAAATGGAATTTCGTTTTGAATACGCGATTTGATCATTCCCAGTTTAGCCATAGATAGATTTTTTATTGGATTTGAATGGTTTTCGTTTGGATTTGATTTGGTCATTTGTCTGATTGAGTCAACGAAACTTATAGTTTGCTTTCAATTGAATTTGTTTTGTATCTACTCTGAACAGGAAGTTTCTCATGCTCAATTTAGAATACAATCATGATTTGATTTCCTTATGATTAGTATGCGGTGATTGTCAAATGATTTCATGAGTTTGGTTGTTACATATGCTGTGTTATATAATTTTCAAAGATGAAATACAACTCTGATCGTTTCCAATTTGGGAAGAATGACTCTGTTTTTTCAGAAACAATGCTTTCATTTAAGTCTGTGCAAATAATATTCACGCCCGAATCGTGGAACATTGTTGATATACGATGACTATGTTAAATCCTCATTGTTTAATCCGCTTGATTGGATTGCTGTTTATTTTCAGTCAGTTTGATCATTTTCATGAGCTGGATTCACATCGTAAAAGCTGCTCTGTCTGATTTTAATTTGCAAAATGAATCGATTGACTTTGTTATCACTATCGAATCCAGTTATAATTTGTTTAAAAGAAATGATTTTGATCAAGGTAAATCGATCTTGTCGGCCCATTTGGATAATAACAAATGATCGGATATCTATTACGAACTCTGTTATTAATTGATTGATCCTGTTATGATTTCGTTTGTGGATAGTTACAAGTCAATTATGGTTTAAATCACTCACAACCTAGATCGTATGACAATACATTTATAACGATTTGAAAAGTGATCTTGTTTGGATTCGATCGTATCTCCTGTTGTTGAGGAAGCATAACGATTGCTTACGATTTGTTTTGATTATATCAGTTTCAAATTGGATATGAAACGATTTTAAAACTGTTTAATTATGATTCTATCTAGCCGACTCTTGGCAACAAACGAAACAGAGTACACCTATCTCTGTATTCGGTTGATTGATTTTGATATTGTTTGATTTCGAATGGTATAACATTTTCAAATTGAATGATTCATTTTCAAATAGTTATTGGATGTTAATTGAATTTAATTCTTTAAAAGATTTTCAATTGATTTTAATGCTGATTCTGTGTCTTATTTAGACCAGCTACAGAATCGCAAGATTCTGTAGCTAGTCTATAGGATTAGATTTTTATCATTTTATTAATAAAGAATCCTTCTAACTTGTTCATTTTTGGTCTTTTTCAGGTAAATTCGAATTGCATGGGACATATTGGATAGGCTAGGGGATATTTGTGTGTTTAGTTTTATTGTAGTTTCCTAGTTTAGTTAAAATTGGGATATCTTCCCAGATTTATGTAAACAGTTTTGATAACTTCCACAGGGAGGTTTTACCCTGTGGAAAACTTATAAATACTTATTATTTTTGTAATAAGGATCATCCTCACTTGTGGGAGAACCAGGCTATGAAATTCTAATACAAACTGAGACAGAAGTTGATGTTCTGCTACAGCTTTCGCTTTTCATAATATCAATCTTTTGTTTCAAGTTTATGCATGTCATTAGCAATTGATTATAGACTACTTTTGCTATCATAGTCTTTTGCAAAATGATGTGATTTAATTAATATGATCCATGTCTAATTTCTTTCATTACTTTAAAAAACACAACAATTACTTTATTCAGTTAATGAATGACATATTTCTCTTCTTCATCAATTGAATTATTTCGTATAAGTCTTTGCATACGGGTTTATCTAATTGTGGAGATTTCTAAATCATATGATTGTTGTGATTTTTATGTATTGTTTGTCCTGTAATCATACTTGAAGAGAATTGCAACTATCATTTACGGGAAGCTCCTGGATAATTCGGTGTGGGTTTCCTCCTTCCGATCAGCTAGGATGATCATCATACACAGGATAAATCTGGAGCATTTCTCCAGGTCAGTTTGTAATTTATTTTCATTAATTTGTTAGTATACTATTAGTATTTTAGTTAGATATATTTGTAGTTTAGAATTAGTTGTTTAGTTTAGTTAGTTTTCTGTTTTATTTCTGTTCATAAAATTATAAAATCAACAAAAAATATCTTTCGTTGTCTTAGGGCAGAATATTTATGAGTTTTTCAGGTTTTATTTAAATTTGTAAATTGTAGATATGGTACATTTTGTGAATAAGTTATATTTCAGTTAGTAGTTAGATAGTTAATTAGTTAAAGTTAGTATAGTAGTAGTTAGTAGATTGTATATATAGAATAGTTAGATTAGTTTGGTTTGTTTTAATAATTAGTTTTAGTTTAGTTTGTTTAATAGTTAGTTTTAGTTAGATTAGTTTATTAGTTTGTTTTATTTATTTTTAGTTAGATTATTTATTGTAGATTAGTTTTTTTTTTTTTTTTCTTAGGACCTTAGATCGGCTAACGGAGCCGCTAAACCCGTCAGGGTGGTTCATCTCAAACGGCTTGGGTTATTAGACAACCCCGGACCGGTTCCACTCTCTCAGTTGACGGACGGTCAATTTCGCCCCGTCAACAGGAACCCAGATCAAACAAAGTATCAGTTTTAGTATGCTTAGATGCAACCCTTATGTGAAATAATCCATTCTTCTTTCTTTCATCATCATGAGATTCATTAGTGGAACTTGAACTAGCATGAATGGAACCTTTACCTTGTACTCCAACCACAGTGATATTTTACTCATCTCCTGAATCAGAACCAAGATCTTGTTGAACTATAGCAATGGTCTTTGTCTTCCCCTTTCCATCAAACTGCTTTGGTATCTTTTCTGGATGCAGTTTCCAACAGTTCTCATCATAGTGACCATCCCTCTTGCAATGAGTGCAAGATGGATTTCCTTATCCCTTCTTTGTAGTGGTGGTCTTTTTGTCATTTCTTTTAAACTTTCCTTTAAACTGATTATGTGGGAACTTGGAAGGATTCTTCGTGGGATCTTCCTGAACATTCTTTCCTTTTCTTTCAAGGTGTGTGGCTTGCACACAAAATTTGTCAAGAGTAGTGGGGTTAGATAACAATAAAGCATTTCGAATATAACTGTGAAGTGCGCCAATATACTTCATTAAAGTTTCATAGGAATCTAAAGGAATGTTTAGTGCAAGTGCTTTCTTCCTAAATTCCTCTGTGAAACTTTGTACTGTTTGACCTTTACTTTTTCTTAAAGTTTTCCATTCCATCATTGCTTTATGTAAATAACCCAATGGATAAAATTGCTTCCTTATTTATGATTTAAATTCCGACCATGAGGAAAGAAGATTGCCACACTTACTTTTGTCCTAAAGATTTCTCAGCCACCATATGAGAGAAGTGCCTTTCAACCAAAGAGAGGTTAATTTCACTTTCACTCCCTCTTCATCAATCCATTGTACATGGAAATATACTTCAACTCATTGGATCCAATTATCTAGCTTTTCAAGATTAGCATCTCCATTAAACATAGGTAAATAAAATTTCACATCAAACTTTAATAATGGTTTCTTAAAAGAGGCTTTATGGTTAGCATTCAAATGATGAGAATGATGAGAATGATCAGAGGAAGAAGAGATAGAACTCAATGGTGAATATGAAGACTCGGGAGGGTCTCCTCCAGCCCCTTGTTTCACTGAAGCATTTTCATCTGCTTGTGCTTCTATTTTCTTCCCTTTCTTTTCCATCCCATTCTTGTAGTCTCCATACATTCACTCGACCATTTCTGACATGCAATAGAAGACCATATGGAATTATTTATCATGTTCATCACACTTGTCCTCTTCATCCATTTTCTTCCTTCGAGATGCACGACCAATCTCTGGGTTGAAAGTCTTAAGTGTTCCTTCACCCTGTTTATGCTTGGTCGTAGTAATCATTCACACTCAACAATTCAATTCAAAGATGGTTGCTCTGATACCAACATGATCTAGGATATTTTCATCGATATGACTTATTAAATAATTGTGTTAAATGAGCATAAATTAAAGTGCACCATAAAGAAGGAAATCTCAATAAGAAAGAGACATAAGTATCAATCTGAACACAAAAAACTTGATAACGGAGTTTGTCCTTGGTGGACTATGTCTCTGGGTCTTGCTCTCAAATGGGTAGGACTTTTTATTAACTCAACAAAAGAATTTGAAAAAATATATAAGTATACCTCATTATGGACTTAAGCTGCAGAAGATTTACTTAGATCAGAAAAAAAAACAACACCATTGAATTCGTGGCGCCGAATTACCCAAAAATGATTGTCTCCACGCTTCAATCTAAATTTGGAACTCCCAGGCCCATTATAAAACTCATCTCAGTTTATGTGCCTACAACCTACAATTAATTCATTAAATTGTGCATTAAAATCCATGCCCGGTTGTACCGTTGCACTCCATGCCTCCTCCCATGCATTGGTAAAATTCATCTTTTAATAAAAAATGCGGGCGGAGATTACCAACCGAGGCCGTTGGACTAATGGTTGGCGGATGGCTATTAAAACTTATGGTTGGGGAGGTCCCGAGGTCAAGCTCGTGGGCCTCTCCTTTTGGGTGTGTTGCTACAACCATATACTATAATAAAATTCTTGTGGATTTTGGTGGAGTGTGCCTAGTTTGGTGGACTGGTGGAACCGTTACTGCATCTAGCGGAGTGGTGAATATGGTGGATCTATCACCATATTTGGAGGAAAGGGGTTAGCCGTTTGCCAGCATTTTTTTTTCTTAATTTGAATTTTTGGTTTCTGGCCCTCATTGGGCATTTTCCCACTGCCACGTGGCAGTGCATGACTGGGCCATGTGGTTGCCATTCATTGGTCCCATGTCAAATACTGGCACGATCAGCCTGCCACATCACCTCCTACCTGGTTAGCTTGCCATGTATTGTACATATCCCATGTCACCTATCGTGTGGTTGTACGCATTCCATGTGGCACTTTCTCATTGGTCCATATGTCGACCTGGAAATGTAAAAAATGAGTGAAACGTGGCAGCGTCTGGTGCTACCACATCAACATGACGACATCATGTTGGCATCATCATGAAACATGTCGCTCTCTGATTGATCCACATATCCTGTACAAATTCTGACGCCATATGTATTGATGCCGATGTCAGTAGTATGGATGCTAACTAATCCCTACTGACTGGGCTAGGTTGACCAAAACTTTGACCGAGAATATCTTTCGATCCATAACTCTGTTTGACGAACCGTTTACGCCGTTGGAAATATTGCAACTTGCTCTTCGCGATAATGTCAAATTTTCTAAGTTTTGTGGACTTTGAGTTTTTTCCTTTTCTTTATGTATTGAGGTCATTTTGAGCTTCATGAGGTACTCTTGAGAACTCTGAGTCATTCCTAGGCCTATCTAGATCCTTTTGGATCACCTTCTTTACTCTTGGCCATGAAAAAAACTCCTTATCTTGAATTACCTCATCAAGATAGAACGATAATGGAGTCATGTGGAACAACTGTGAGCTTGTAGTAATGGTCAAAACAAATTATGGTATTGCTTCATATTGAACCAGATCTTATTGGCATGGTGATTGAGAAACTCCTAGGGGATCCTCATTCACTAAGTTGTGTTGAAAAGATCATTTACCATTGCAACAAAGTGATATTGTTGAAGATGATATTGGCATTGTCATTTTGAGCCTGCCAAGGGTCAAACATCTTATCAAGTTATCAATCGGGAGTGTATGAGAGTTTGTGGCCGTATGAAGGTCATCAATTCAACATCGTAAAGGAAACCATCAAATAGCCATATATGAAATATCTACCTTGTTCGTGCATGTCAACACATGCTTGCAACAACTCATTCAGTAAGTATTTTCACCAATTTAATGGCGCTCCCTGTTTACAAAACTCAACGACTGATATGGAGACTAGGGTGTACTCTACCTTTGAGTAGTTCTTCATTACATTTCCTTCTATCAAGTAGCAAGCACACTGATCATATGAGTATCTTGTGCAATGCATAAACTTGGAGTGATGAAATCAGTTGGGACTACTACTTCTCATCCATATACAAGTTGGAAAGGGGTATACTTGTGCAATTTTTTTGTAGGGGTTCGATAGGCCCATAGTGCTTCTAGAACTCTCTCATCCCAGTGGTCCCTATTAGAAAAAAAAAATAGTCAAGCCTTTATTTAGAATCTTGTTGAGTGCTTCTACTATATCATTGGCTTGTGGATGATACAAACTACTCCTATGATCTTGAATAAAGAATTTTCGAGTAAGAGTAGTGATCATCTCAATGTTGAAATGTGTACCTTGGTCACTTGTCAAGCTCCTAGGACACCCAAACCTGGTGATTATGTTCTGAAAAATAAACCTTGTTGTTGTATATGTGGAGCAATCTTGAACAACTTCTTCTTCATCCTATTATGTAAGATAATCTGTTATAGTGATGACGTATCTTTTCTTTGAATTTTTAGTCGGTGTATTAATAGGTTCTATGAATTCAACAACATAATTCTCGAAGGCCTGTACTACTCAAATATGATGTAATGGTAACTCATCCCTGCATGATGGCTTACCAACTCATTGGCAAACATCACACAACTTGGTGTAATCTTCAACATCTTTGAACACAGTGGGCCACCACAATCTTTCCTATAGTATATTTTGTGTGGTCACCTTCCCTCCAACATGACCTCCTGCAAATCCATTGTGACACTCCCACAATATGTCAGGTCTTTCATGGTCAAGCACACACCTTCTAAGGATGTTATACAACCCCAATTTATATAGTTGCCCTGCAATTAATTGATAGTTTGTTGCACGAACTACCAAATGTCTCTTTTGATTGTGGAATAGCCATTAGGGTAGACACTAGTGTTTAAAAATAAGGCAATATCATAGAGGTAGTCCATGATAGCTTCGATCTTAAATAATTCTACATCTAGGAGTTGATCATCTACACCTCCACCAATTTATCCTGACTCTAGTCGAGATAAGTGATCAGGGCCAATGTTTAGCTTTCTTGGCTTGAAAACAACTTCAAAGGAAAATTCCTGGAATAGTAGAAGCCACCTACAAATTCTTCCTTCTAACACAGGCTTGTTAACCAAATATTTCAAAGCAGAATGGTCAATGAAAAACTTGAAATGAACCCTAGAAAATAGATTCTAAACTTTTGCAGAGCATAGACCATTTCCAATCGTTCTCTTTTAGTGGTGGTGTAGTTGCACTCGACCTGTGATAATTTTCTATTGGCAAAGTAGATAGGATGATTTATATTTCCCTCACCTATTTGTGAAAGAACAACACCTAAATCAATGCCATATGTGTCAATGTGTACATGTAATTAAACATGCCAGTTGGGATATGTCAATATAGGGGAGCTGCTTAACTTTTACTTCAAAACAATGAATGCCTTGCCACATTTAGGTGTCCAATGAAACACTTTAGACTTCAACAAATTTTCCAGAGGTGTTGTTATACCTGTGTAACTTTTGATAAACCTGTGATAGTATCCAGTATGACCTAAAGTGGATTGCAACTGCCTGACAATTGTGGGGGGAGGCATATTGAGAATAATAGCATCTTTCACGGGATCCACTAGAACTCCTTCCCTAAATACGATATGTCCCATCAAGTTTCCAAAACACACACAAAAAATACACTTCTTCAAGTTTAATGAGATCTGTAGCTGTCGACGCCAATCAAATATCAACCGAAGCATGCCTATATATTCCTTCAACAAGATAAACATAGTCCAATCATTCATACATACTTCAAGAAATTTATGGATAAGGTTGTGGAAATCAACAATTATAATCCTAGAAAAGACAATTGGGGAATTTTTCAGTCCAAAGGGCATAACATTATAATAAAATGAGCCCCATTTGGTGGTAAAACTAGTTTTTTGTTTATCCTCTTCCATGATCCTGACTTGATGATATCCTGAAAATCCATCAGTGAATGAGTATGCTTCCTTCTGGATACCTAGTCAATTACCTCATCACTGAAGGGAGTAGGAAACAATTCATGTACACAAGATGAATTTAAAATTTTGTAATCTACACAAACTATTATATCTTAAGTTCCTTTATTGATCTATATGAAAATATGGATGATCCATTCATCCTCATCCATTGGAAAAATTAACCCAGTTGCAAGCATCCTGTCAATTTTCATTTTAAATTTTTCTTTGACTTTAGGGTTCAGATGATATGGTCTGTGTTTGAATGGTTAGCATTAGTCTTCAACTCTATCTTCATTTCTCCCAAGTCTCCTTTAATTCCTTTAATTTCTGAGAAGATGTTAGGGAAAAAAATCCCATACTCCTACAACAAAGATTGGATCTATGTTATGGTTTGTTCATCCCAATAATACCCTATAGAAGCTAGTTTAGGATGGTCTTCACTCCCTATGTTTATCTTCCACAACTTCAAGGGATGAGTACATGAACTACTGGAATTTCCTGATAGAGTTTCCTTAACCTATCTTGTTCTCATAGACTCCTTAAAGGTTAAATTTCTAAGTTCCTCCAATTCTTTAGACTCTTCAAGGTCCTTGCCAACCTTGTTATAGGCCATGGGTATTTTCACAAGGGATGGGTAAAATCTATATTGAGGAAAATCTCCATGCACATGACATACACTAGGTGGATACTGTTGATATTTTACTTATGCAACTAGCAGTTATGGTTCTTCTTTATTATTAAAATCATTTAGCACATTAGTTGCATATATAAGATCACTAAGAGAGAGGAAATCATAAAAAAAATAGAGACACAGATTATCCTCGGAAACCCTCATGGGGAAGAAAACCCAGCAAAAAATTCCTCAAATAGATAGACCAAAAAAAAAGAAGAAGATCCTCCTCTACTCCTTCACTAGGAAAGAGTAGTGTACCACTTAACCAAGAGATACCGAGAGATAGACCAAAACCCTCCTTGACATCACCCCCGGTTGCATCAACTCCTCCTCCAAGACTTGCATACTTTTTCCTCTTATTGCAAAGAACGTGAGTGAGTGTGAAAATGAGGTGCTAGCCTCCTTTATAAATAGTAGTCTGGCCTCCCTTAATTAGGTATGGGCCGACTTGTCACTTTACCCTTTTAATTTACATTTAATTGTCACGGCACAAAATGGATGACTTTTACAAAGGCACAATAAGGCCTAATTAATAAATATAATATAATAATTATATCCAACACTCCCTCTTAAGTAGAATATTCTTCGGAGTTACAATATTTCAACACTCCCCCTTAAAAAGAAGGGTATTCTACTGAAAACATCAATAACAAATGACTGGACTCAAAACAACATCAAGAGGAGGAGACATCGTCATCAACATCTGGAAGATTATCTGTCGTATATATAAATCATCAGAAGTTTTTCTCATCATCAACATCAGTAGAAACTAAGCATCGTCATCATCTGCAAAATGGAGCTGGAGTAACATCATCATCATCAACAACTTGAAGTTGGAACATCAAAATCAACAACACAAAGATGGAAAAACAACATCAATGGAAACAAAATGAGACATGAGCATCAACAACAAAAGAAACAACAATGGGCACTCCGATAGACCATCCATTTGGACCTTACGGGATCTGTCCAGGGATAATAAAATCCCCTAGGATATAAATCCTAACAATCTTCCACATTACTCACCACAACAAGTATATACATACATAGGCACTATGACACACCATCCATCCATACTTTACGAGATCAGTCTAGGGATGATCAATCCCCTAGGATAAAAATCCTAATGAGCTACCATGTTGGTGGTCAGGATACCATAGAATCATCAGGTCCACTCCCCCTTTCGATGGAAGTCCTTTTGGAATACACCAAGATTGTCTCGGAAGTAGTCAAACTTTACATGAGACAGAGGCTTAGTCAACACATATGCTACCTGCTCATCTATGCCAACATACTAGAGATTCATAGCTCGCTTCTATACCATATCATGAATGTAGTGGTATTAGATCTCAATGTGCTTTGTCTTATCATGGAACAATGGGTTCTCTGTCATCTTTATGCAAATCTAGTTATCACAAAATATCACAGTAGCATCCATCTCTAGGTCAAATAGACTTGTCAACAACTTCCAAATCCATATGGCTTCAAAACTAGCAGAACATGCTATAATGTACTCCTCTTTTGTCGTACTGAGAGAAATATTGGATTCCTTCCTGCATTGCCAAGAAGTCATGGCTAACCCTAAACTGAAACAACATCTTGAAGGGATTTTTTTGTTTGAAGCACTTCCATCCCAATCTAAATCAGTATAGCCATACAATATGAAGTCACAATCTATAGTATAACAAAGGTCATAGTCCATTGTACCCTTAAGGTATCTCGTCACATGATTTTTAGCTACAAGGTGAACACATCTAGGCTCCACTATAAACTGACTCAAGGTGTTCACAACAAAGCATATATCTGGTCTGGTATTCGTTAGATACATCAATGAACCAATCACCTATCTATATAGAGTAACATCAATTATTTCCGACGAAGTATTAACCAATAACTTCAGATTTGTCTCCATAGGAGTGGACATGGATTTACAGTCCATCATGTCAAAACTCTTCATAATTTCAACAACATGCTTTCCTTGATTAAGGAAAATCTCTTTTGGGTTCTGCCATACTTCAAGACCTAAGAAATAGTTCATCAGACCTAGGTCCTTCATTTCAATTTCAAAGGAAAGATTCTTCTTACAATCTGTGATGAGATTTTCTTCATATGTCAAGATTAAGTCATCCACATATAGCAGCAATACAACTGGTCCATTATCCGCAAACTTGAAGTGAAGGTTGGGATCATCTTTACTCTTGGTAAATCCCAAGCTCATAAGAAAACTATCAATTTTTCCATACCAAGCTCTTGGATCTTGCTTCAAACCATACATAGCCTTCTTGTCCTGTACTTTGAAACCAATTTTTCACATCACATTGTACCAACCTGGTACACTTGCTCAGCTGCAACTCAATATGCATAATCATGTGTTGGTTCTATGTGCTTTCTACAAAGCACTATTTGTATCACTACCTGAGAGTATGTCCTCTACTTTTTCTACAATTGTTCCTTCTGGAACTAGGAATCTGCACCTACAACTGCAATTTCTAAAGATGAGAATGACTTCTCTATTTTCATTGTAGCTCCTGAACTCTGAGATTAGCTCCTCTATTATATCATGGAAAAAACTTCATCTGAAATTGAGAGTGGCTGATACTGAAGGTAGCTTTTCTTCTTTCATGGAGGCAACTCAATCTCCTATTGTAGTCATGTCTTCATGGACTGACTCATGTACTGCACCAACTAGTATTGGAGATAACCCAATCTCAAATACAAAGATTGTCATACCCGGTCCCTCTGAATCTCATACCGTGTCAAATTATTTTAATGAATCATGTTTGTTCTATATATACTTCTTCTTATTACTAGAGCAAGTGTCTTGTCATAGTATTCTCCCTCTTACTCGGAGAATCCTCTAGACAAAAATCAGGATTTGTATATCTTTATACTATTATCTGCAACATTCTTGTTCTATTAGATCAATCTTGGAAGTCACCATTGACTCTCCTTCTATTCTGAAGGAAAAATACATATCCGAGTCCTTTTGATTGGCTTCCTCCTCTATCACTAAAACAAGGGAATCTTCCCAAGAGATTGCACATCTCCTAGAAGTCTTTGAAGCTACAATCTAGTCTTCTCAACTCATGGCATCTGTCTGTCAGTCTTGGAAGACGTCTCTTTTCTCAATTGAGCCTCTCTAAGATCAGGCTCACTCTGTGTCTCCATGCTCTCTCTGAGGCTTGAATCCCTCCAAGTCTATATAATCTTCAGAGCCATCTGCTCCCTCTAATATGGATCAACAATGCTATTTGGCTTTGCATCCTGCAAAGTATCACATGATTATGCTGGTATCTTCCTAGTTACTGCATTGATTATGGGTAGGCCCTTCTGGCTCTACTAAATCTTCCTGATGATCTAAAGAGTGATCAAATGCACTAGAGGTGTTAAAGGATAAATCCTTAAGTGCGGACACAAACCGATCTCCCTAGATCCACCTGGATCTAGAACAAAACAGGACAGAATGATACTCTTTCCCTAGATTTTAATTATTGAATATACTAAGAGGCACGATTAAAGAACATACCTTAAAAGCGCTTCCTTTGATCTTTGTTGCTCCTACTCCACTCCAATGCTCTCGTACAGTCATGATCAAGACAATACAAACCAATTGAAGTGAAGTAGACACATTCTATTCAACAATTAATCTATGCATATGATCAAGGAGTTATGCAATAAAGTACAATCAACTTTATGGAAAAGGGACACATTACTGTATTATATTGATAGAAAGTAAAACTTACAACCAGAGCCTTGATGTTGCAAGCCTCCTTTCGATGACCCTTAGCTCTGACACACACACTTGCTCACTTGTATGAAGAAGATCAACCACCTTTGATAACCTTGCTGGAGTTCCCTAGCTGCTGTAGCTTCAGTCCTTCACACAGTATTTCACTAATTCTCCAATGTCTCTCTTGCTAGTTTGCTTCTAACCTTTTCCATGAGAATCCACTCAATTTATAAGAGAGAATGAATTTTTTACTTGGATAGGAATGATCCCAAAATATCAGGAAAGCCGGTACTTAGATAACCATTCGACTGCCATCTCATCCTTCTAGAAGATTCCCTTTTAGAAGGTTCGAGAATTCATCTTTTTCCTTTCATTAGAAAGAGTTCACACCTTAGTAGTTAGACACAGTGCAAACTTCTCACACCCTGGCTTAAGGCAGCCTGCGAGAATCATGCATTCTCGCAGGCAAATGTATTGGTAGCCTGCGAACCTTCCTCAAAACTGTGATTTCTGGAGAGAGACGAAGATAACTTTTCTTAGGAGAAAGTTCTAATGAAGAGCCTGAATACACCATCCTTAATACATCATCATGACGACCAAAATTATGGATAACAGAATGCCCCCCAAAGTCTGAGAGTGGAATCAGTGATAGTCGATAGACTTTGTAAGCTTCATGTGTTTGTCAAGAACCAGGAGCACATCTAATCGAAAACCTGCGAACAATCAAGCATATGCAGAATATCATATATACCAATTCTAAGGTAGGCATTCCCATACTCAGATCACAGACTGATGACATTATAGACATGGGTCATGGCCACCAATCATACACTGTGGATCCATGCCGTCAAAATATAGCATAGCCACCGGAATACACTGTGGATCTATGCGAGA
>ML787014.1:445640-484475 GCA_009831015.1 Picea engelmannii | reverse complement strand
CCTAAGAAGGAGTGGTTCGGTCCCATCACGGGTCTGTCAATGTTTGTTTAACGAGTCCAAAGATAGTAAACTCGAAGGTTTTTCAAGATTATAGAGTTTGGAAAAACACTTAAAAGAGAACTCTCTCAGTTCCTTTTTCGTAATATAGTCTGGACGAGACCAAAAAAGAGATAAATTATCACTCACCAGACGCATACTTCAAATACTTTAGCGAGCGTGAAAATAGCAAGGTCGCTCGGCGATCTTTTCATGTTTAGAGAGTCTGAAAAGAGCTTAAAGAGGACTCCAGGGGGGTTCCTTTTTCGTATAACCTTGTTGAGCCTGAAAAAGTGATAAAACTATGCTCGATCATGTTCTTATGTTTTTCACAAGTGCAAGAACGAACAAAAAGACGCTCGAGGTTTTATGTAAAAACCATAAAAAACAATTAAAATCACACCATAATGGAGAAAAATATGTCCATATCCTTTCTGTAATCATCAGTGTTTCACACTTGCAAGTCATTACACTCATTTTTATATTAGTAATTAGGGTTAAACAATAGATAAACATGAAAACCCAAAAATTACATAGTAAAAAGTAAATTAAATGAGTAAATACACATTGTTACCATATCATTCCACATTTTCGCTATTGAGTTCCAAAAACCCCCATTTACCCTTCGACTTCGGCGTTGATTTTTGGGAGCTACAAGAGATCATTTGACGAGCCGTCTACAGTATTATGGTAAGCTCTTCTTTATTGATCTTTTCATGGTTTAAATTTCTGATTTCGTTGGTTAATTTCTGATTTCATTGGTTAATACATAAATTTTGGATATGGATCTTTACTAGTGTCCTTCTTCCTTGAGAGGGTCCCTGTATTCCGACTACAAGCAGAGTGGAACCTACCGGGTCCTAGGGATCCATGCATGCTTAGATGGTGTCGGCTTATGGACCGACACGTGGCAGGACCAATCGTCAAATATGACGATATTTTCTTTGACTGGCTCCGTAACCAGATGTTGATGGTCGATGACTACGCCTATGCCAGGTTGTATTTACGAGGAGATATGGATCTGGCACTGCCTGAAGATGCTCAGTGGGGAGACCTCGGTAAGAAGTACACGCATTTTCTCTTTTTAAATGTTTTTGAATTTTTATCATATTTAAATGTTTTTGTTTTATGTATTTATCCGAAGACTAACATAAAATGTTTGTTGATAACACAGATGTTGGACAGTGTAGACCTGCTGGCAGTTCTCCTATCCAGAGGCCAGGAGAGGTAGCAGCAGCACCACCACAGTATGCCGAAGATTATCAGATCATGGAGCAGAATTTAGAGGGTCTGACAGCAGACATTCCAGATATGACTCTGGAAGAGATTCCACGACACGATCAACGTCACACTGTAAGGGTATCAACAACTATGGGTCAACTACTCCGTAGGGTTGCTAGAGCAGTAGTGTGTTACCATGAACGTCATCCTTGACATCACTTTGTAGAAGCTATAAGCTTCATATTTTGATATTTTGGTCTTCGGACAAACTTTTGTAAAAAACAAACTATTTTGATCGTTATATATATATACAGATGGTTTCTACCGGTTTACTTTATAATGTGTGAATTTGATGTGTTTAATTTATAAATGGTTCAAATGTCTGTCCAATACATAATTAGCCAATGCGTCTGTTAATGTATTAAGACATCTAGGAATATGCTGATATTCAATGTGATCAAAATATCGTTCCAAGAGGTGAATCCGCAAATATACCCATAACAAAGTAGGACTTCGAATAGAGTAGATATTACTTAGCTGTAGCACTACAAGCTGCGAGTCAAGTCACACAACCAAATGACAAATTCCAAGCGAGATAACATCAACCAATAATTCAATAATGACGCTATACTCTGCAATGTTATTGGTTGCACGGCCAAGACATACACCTCGTAAATATATAAGTTCGTTTGTTGGGGCATAGATTTCCCACGCAGCGAACACAAGGTTCCGAGTACTACGGCTAGCACCATCAGCGAAGCCAATATAGGAAAGCGAAGACTCCGACATCTAGCAATCAAACACAATGTCACATAAGGGCAGAGACCAGATAACGTCAAAAGAAAACTAAAGTAACACACACAAAGTATGATACATAAAATACAAGCACTTGTGCACAAATGACTTATGCATAGTACTTCTTCAAGTACAACCCATTCATGGGTTCACTCAAAGGTATACCATCGTAATCGACCAGCTCATATGCTCCTTTCTCCAAAACTCGGCGAACAATATAAGGACCTTGCCACATTGGTTCGAATTTCCTAGCTCCTAAGACATCTCGATCCTGTTCATAGAGAAGAACAAGATCACCTTCAGAGAAGACGAGAGGCTTGACATGCTTGTCATACTGTGCCTTGACACATTTCTTCTGGGCTTCTATTACTAGAGTGGCGTCACGTCGAGTTTCATCTAATTGCATCAAATACAATAGACGCTCTTCTTCAGTAGAAGTATTGGGTAAAAGTTTGACAGCTAGCTTCAGAGAAGGTATCTCGCATTCTATTGGAAGAATGGCTTCCATACTATAGACCAATCGAAAAGGCGTAAACCCCGTAGTGGATTTAACAGATGTCCGATATGCCCACAATGCCGAAAACAACATTGTGTGCCAGCTTGTTTTATGAATTCCTATCATTCGTCGAAGCATAGTGATAAGAACTTTGTTTATCGCTTTGACCTGGCCATTAGCTTGCGGATAATAGGGTGTTGAGTTATCATGACGAAGACCCAAATTTTCTGTAAGTTCAGACATCATAAAATTCCTAAAATGACTACCGTGATCAGTAACGATAGCTTGAGGAACACCAAAACGAGCTATGACATGATTAAAAAGAAACAATGCTACAGTCTTTCCGATATTATCGAATGTTGGCATCACCTTGGCCCACTTTGTAAAGTAATCAACAGCTACAATGATGTAACCATGCCCCCCGGCCGAGTGAGGGTGACATGTCATGAAATCAATGCCCCATTTTGTAAAAGGATCGAATGAGACTACAGTATGAAGAGGAGCAGGATGTGACCGAATGTTTTGATTGTAGGTCTGGCAGGCATGGCATTTCTGAACGACAGTGATGCAGTTGTTGAACAAGGAAGGCCAAAAGTAACCTGCATGTAAGATCTTCTGGGCAGTAGCATACCCAGACATATGACCACCACATGCTTCGGAATGGAAATCATTCAGAGCTTTCTCAGCCTCATCAAAAGTGAGACAACGGTGAAAAACCGATTCAATTCCTCGACGGTAAAGAGTATCCCCGAGGATAATATATTGACGTGCTTGATAACGGATGCGACGTCATTCTGCACTAGACAAAGCAGGCTGGAAAGTCTGGGTTTGAAGATAGACAATGATATCTCCATACCAAAGATTGTCAGTACTAATTAGGAAAAGAGATTCATCGGGTAATGAATCTACTACTACATTTTCCGTGGCAGAGTGAGGAAAATCGCATATTAACTCAGTAAAAACTAAGGATTTCTTAGACGTGGCGCGATCAAATTCCAAGTCGAACTCCTGGAGTATGACAATCCACTTGGAGTATTTGCCCCCTAGCAATTGACGTGTCAAAATGTGTTGCATAGGGTTGCAATGAGAAATCACTGTAGTTTTCCTTGAGAGAATATAATGCTGAAAGCATTGAACAGCTTGAACGGTAGCCAAGGCCAATTTCTCAACATGTTGATACTTGATTTCAATGGATGTGAGACTTCGACTTAAGTAATAAACAACATGTTCGTCGCCCTTATCATCCTCCTGAACTAGAACCATGCCAATGGTATACTCCGAGGCAGCAAGATAAAGAAAATAATCATGACTATAATCAGGAGGAAAGAGAAGCGGAGCTCGTGTGAGGGACAACTTCAAAGCCTCGAAAGAATTATTGGCCACGGTATCCCAGACAAACTCAGAATCTTTCTTTAGTAGCCGTGTAAAACCATGAGTAATCTCGGCGTAATTAGGGATGAAACGATGAAGAAAGTTTGCTTTCCCCTGCAAACTTTGTAACTGGCGCAGTGTATAAGGAGGAGGGAGATTAAGAATCACCTCAACCTTAATAGGATCCACCCTGATCCCTTGGCGTGAAACGATGAAGCCTAGAAGACGGCTGGATTCTACGCAAAAAACACATTTATGAGGATTTAAACGAATACGATAGAACCGACAATGAACGAAAATAGCTCAAAGGTGTGTAGGGTGATCGACTCGGCGCATAGAATGAACTGGTAAATCGTCCAAATAGGGTTGGATGATATGCTTTATATCATGAAAAGCATAAGACATAGCACGTTGAAACATCACACTAGCGTTTTTAAGACCAAAGGGAAGTTTCCTATAGGAAAAAGTACCCCAAGGACAAATAAAAGCAGTTTTGTGTTGGTCCTCGGGAGCGATGTTAATTTGATTATAGCCGGAGAAACCATCCATGAGGGAGAATATTTCACTGCCGGCACAGTCATCGATAATCTGGTCGACGAAAGGGGTTGGAAAGTTGTCTTTTGGATAGGCTTTGTTAATGTCCCTATAATCAACACATACACGAATACTGTCCCCTTTCTTATCAATTGGAACAGGGTTGGAAACCCATTCTGTCAGAGCCACGGGATAAATAAAGCCGGCTTTGAGAAGTTTTTCAACCTCAAGATTGATAGCCGCCGCTTTACGTGGATGTACAGGACAAAGGCGCTGCCAGACAGGTTTAGCTCCAGGGTATGTCTTTATCTCATGTACACCAATAGCAGGGTCGATACCTGGCATCTCTTCATAACTCCAAGCGAAGATGTCACATAATTCTTTAAACAAAGACGTATAGGTGACGATTTCCTCGGGAGAACATGCAGCGCCAATATGAACATTTTCGACTATCCCAGGTTTAATAGATATGTCAATGGGAATCGTGGGTGAGATGTTACTTAGGTTCCCTTCAGCAAACACATCGTGTGAAGTTGCGGGAACCGTTGAAATGACAAAAACGGTCGACGGAGTCAAAATCCGTTGGTAGTTCTCAAGAGTGTGTTGTTCCAGAAAGAGTATGGAACGATTATGCCCATCATCCCAAGGGGTGTCCTCCATGATGGACATGATCATCTTATCAGTGGGAAAGATAACACGGAAAGGATCAGGAGACAACTCATCAAGAGAAGAGGTAGAAGGTGTTGCCGATTGAATGGCTTGATAAGCAGACTCAACTGGACTTAATGGCATGATGTCGCCGAAACGAGTGTGATCTCCAGGATCAGGGACAATCCAAGGTTCATGTGACGCAAGAAGTTCGTGAGGCACGGTGGAGATCATATTGATAGAAGCAACTGATAGGCGTGGAACATCGGGTGGAGGAATTGGGAAAGTACCCATTAACGAAGAATCCTTTAAAAGGCCAACATCGACATTCTCGTAACCCGATGGGGTTTTAGCTATAAACGACATGTTGCCAATACGAGTATCAGAATTAAAGAAGGCAAGTTGGTCAACTGTAACAACCTTTCCTTGATGAGGAAAATGTACTACACGGAAAAGTGTTGACACAACAGCATGCATGGAATCTATCCAGCTACGACCAAGCAGAAGATTATAATCGAGGGGAGCATCGAAAAATTCCACCTCAACCTGGACTGTCTTACCTTCTAGTGTGATAGGCAACGAAGGAAGAACATCGTAAGGCTTAAAACCAGAGCCATTGAAGGCTTGCAAAGTATTTTGTGATTCCGTCAAGGTAGGAGAGCCAATGGCTTTCCAACAAGCAAAAGACATTACACACATTGAGGCACCCTCGTCGACAACAGTTCGGCAAATGTTCTTGTCTGAAACAACAACTTGTATTTGGAATGCAAGTTGTGGGGGTAACCTCAGAATATGATCATTCAAGTCAAAGACTATCAAATTCGTATCTGTCGGGTCAATTCCACCTATCACTTTCAATAGTGCCTTCCATTGTGCAGGACAAGACTGAAGGACTACAAGGGCTGACATCGCTGAAGGTGCCTGGGCCAGATCTTCCACTATGCTTTAGTTCTGGGCCACACGAGCATGAGGATTGAAAGACGACTTGCGAACAACACCCTTAGGGGGTCATAGGACTGTATCAAGGCTCGGTCATTCGAGATGAAGAGGACCGTTTGTAGGTAGAGTCGGTGGAGAGGGATGTACCAAAGTGGGAGGTAAATCGTCAACCTTCTCGTTAGATGGAGTATAATCTTTGGCTCTAGTTTGTAGTGCAACATTACTCTGCTTAGAATCACCAGTACACATCAAAACATATGATGTGGTAGAAGTAGAAGGTTGGTCTTGAATGACCAACTGAGCCTATTGCTGAGACAGGAAGGGTTGGGACAAGACAGCTGGGGTAGATGGTTTTGGAGCTCTTTGAATGAACTTCGTGACCTTGGCACGTATTGGACAATCCTTGGTGTAGTGATCATCACCATAGATAAGGCAAGGGTATCGCGGTTTGCACTTATCCCGATCTTCAACAAAAGTATTTTTAGGCTGCTCTGTTTGAGTATTATTTTTGCCCTCCTTATTCTTGCCTCTCCCTTTTTTCGATTTAGTTTTACCGGTCGGGGTAGATTGAACGACGTTCACCTCAGAAGTTTTACCGGTGGGAGTGGTAGGAGACGGAGCATTTTGTACATTAGAAGAAGTAGATTTAGGGGTCATACTTGAAACTGAATGTGAATGGGCCTGGGTTGTACCAATCACACCATCAGCTGCATGCGAGGCAGCTGGAGTAGTTGAAGTGCTAGAAGCACCAGGACGAGGTAACTCGGGTAATAAATCATAAAGTGTTCCCGTTTGTGAATAAACGAGATCCAGATATTGAGCACGACTTATAGCCTGCTCCTCTGTAACAACACCACCCATAGCAATGTCTTTACCTATTTCATTCACAAAGGATTTCGTAAACCATTCTGCCAGTAACTGATCAGGGAGTTCAAGTTTAATGAGACGTCGACGTCTTCGCCACTCATGAATATGATCAGATATATGAGTGCCTTTAGTTTGTTTGAAGGAAGTCAAAATCTCAGTCCCAGTATTGTAACGGATTGTTAACTGGTAATGTGTAAGGAAAGCCATAGCCAAAGTGTTAAAATCAGAGAAGAAACCTTGTGGCAATTCAATGTACCACTTCACAGCAGAACTGGTAAGGGTTCGTTGAAAAAGACTTAGACGAATAGAGTCATCCATCAATGAGTTGGATGAACACCATAGGTGAAATGTCATAACATGATTATTCGGGTCCTCTCCCGCCTTGCCATCGAATTTAGGAATGTCCGATGGCAGCTTAGCGGAAATAACAGGCCATTGGGGAGAATGACGAATAGGATCATTTAGAATCCTAGACAAATCCAGCAAATCCAAAGTAGCAAGAAAAGGTAATTGTCTATTCACCTGCGGGTACTGGTGACTTTGGGGTGGAAGCCCTGTTGGCAAACCAGTAGGACCGTAGGCAGTCTGCCCGTAGTGGGAAGACCCAGGCTGATTCGGTGGTGGTTGTAGAGGATAGTAGCTCCAAGGATTGAAACCTTGAGTCGGATTAGGGATTTGAGTTTGAGCATTAGGACCTTGACCCCAAATAGGATTGGGTATACCGGGATATGGTTGGCCAATAGTAGGGACAATTTGTTGCCCCCCAGTCGTTTGAGGAATATTTTATAGCATCTGATTCCAATACTGGGCCAACGCAGCAGGTATATTTTGTCCAAAAGGTGGGGTTGGTCCCCCCATTGGAGGTGGATTTCCAACCGGAAATTGAGTACCAAGCGTAGGTTGTGTAGTAAGTGGATTATGTCCGGTAAGAGGAAATGGAATCGTACCACCTTGTCCACCAACAGGAATCTGCAAATTTGAGGTAATGGACGGTATATTGCCACTAGGATTAGGATTGCCAGAAGGAAATTGAGGAGGGAGTGTCGGAATAAAACCAGGAATATTATACCCAGAAGGACCCCCAGGAGTACTAGATGGGGTTTGCGGAGGTGTTGGAACGACAGTGTTCAACAAAGCATTCAACGCATGGTATCCGGGTGGTAGTGTCGGAATGACATCAGGCATTCGCTGGGTATTGATAGGAGGAAGATTAGCTGCAGTAATTCCGGTTTCCACACTCGTAGTATTTGCGAGATGGGCCATCTCGTTCGGGAGAACAAAGCGATAAGTGGTAGTCACTGGTGTAGTCTCTGTTTCAGTAGACACCGGAGGGTTGATTTTGTAAACGGTAGGTGCCTCAGTACCAAAAAGGACTCTTCGGAAATTACCAGACCAAAAAGGATCTTAGCCTTCTACACCAGGGGAAGGCCCAACGACTGATTTAGAAGATGTAACAACTGCTTCTCCAGAAGAATTTAATCGCACAAATGGTCGTTCACCACGACGAATGCAATAGTCCTCTCTAGTATTGGTAATTCGAAAAGGTTCTAGAGATTTAGTTGATTCCACTTGTGGTGTGGCAACAACTGGGACTTCACTTGTTTCCCCGTGTGGTGGGGTAACAACTAGGAATTCACTCTAGTGAGGAGAGCCCTCAGGTGTACTGGTAGGCAAGGGTTGTGAATCGTCCAGATGCTCTGGAGATAAACCTTGCATTCTACGTGAATGTCGTGGGGGAGAAATTGTAAACAAGTGACAAGCTCCGTGAAGAAATTCTTAAGGTCAACTTCGAGAAACAAACAACACGCACTAGTAAACAAAAAACTAGGAAGCAATCACCAAGCAAATAATACCTTCTAATTTCGAAGTCACTAGTTGGTGATGAAATCCAATGTCGCAACAATGAGATGAGAAGGGGTGGCGCTAGGGTGGAAAATTTACGCTGACGACCTGCTTAACGGACTTACACCCTGGTGCAAGCTCCCACACATAATTGTGGGTATACCCTCCAAGGAGCCTGGGTGAGTTTGGTCAATGTCAATTCCAGGTACCGTGAAGACTTTCCCCTTCACAGTCACCTTGGGTAAGAACCTAGAGAGATAGGCCACTAAGGTCACCACAAACAACAGTAATGCCTGGGGAAACAGTCGACAGTCCGATCCACACGCAAGGGCAGGGTATCGAGCCCGAAATCAACTCAAAAGGCTTCCACTCATCATTGTGGGTATACCTCTTAAGTGACCCCCGTAATACATGCAATCTCTACACTGATGTCAACAAAGCAGGGTGAGTAACTCTGCCAACACCAATGCGACCTAGTGCTTGACCCTTGTGTTCGAAGGGCTTCCTAGGACAAAATGTTGCAAATGGAATTTAACACTCCCTAACTCAAGATTCTATTGTGTGTTTTGAGCTGTTGGAGAGTGTATCTCTCTTCCTACTCCAAATCACTAGCCTAGCTAAATGTTGGTGTAAAAGAGCCCTAGAAAAGAGTTACTAGATAAATTTTAAGATTACACAATGTTTTTAAGAGCTGTTGTTTACTCAAAGGTAACGGAAGTGAAACTTATGTTGTGTGACTCTGACCCAAACAATTAAAAGATGAAAATGAAATATATCACTTTTCGTTCGATGAATCCTATGTATGGGAGAGAGCGAAAGTTTTCCAAATCAACTTTATACTACAATGCACAATTTCCTTTCAAATGTCTATGCAAACAATCACTTATTAAATGAAAAGTCTCTAGTGTGTCTTTTTCAAATCTTCAACAATCCCTAAAATTTGATTTTCAATGTTTTGTAAATGACAAAAACAATTTGATGAAAGAAAAACTTATGTTCACTTTTCAAAAAGAACTCTCATTATATCAATGAGAGAGCAGAAAATCAATTCAATGAACAAGAAAATAGCCCAATCCACTCTTTCAATGAAAGAAAAAATACAAAGCAAACCAATTAAGTTTCTTCAAATGCAAAAGGAAATGATTTATCAAACCATAAGAAAATGAGAAAAACCAAACAAGATTAACTTCCAAACCAATCACTGGTTCTCAACCAATTAGACACACTCAGCTCCTGAAGTCAGAGAGAATGATTTTGCCAATAAGAGTCAAGAAACGAAAGCCAAGCCACAAAGGACAAGAAAAACCTTGAAACCCTAAAATTGTTCACACAAGCAAACTGAAGCAAAAAAGGTATCAATCAATAGTCCGAGAAACCAATATGATGTATTTCAACTGATCTGGGTAGTTAGAAACACAAAAACTCAATTTCAAAATTTTGAAACAGACTGTTCGCAAGCAAGCAATACAACACAGTGCGAGAATCTATGATTCTCGCAGGCAAGCTTCGAGCAAGGTGTGAACACCTCGCACTGAAGCCTATAAGCAGGGTGTGAACCTGACCAGTTCTCGCAGTCTGTAATGAAACACAGTGCGAGAACTCCTGAACATATCAAAAAATTTGAAAAATGAAGTAAAATTTCAAAAGGCTTCTGGACCCAGACTGTCTATCAGGATATCCTGAAGACTCAGAGACTGATAGGACAGGAGAAAAATGAAACCAAAGCAAATGGCCACAGAAAAACACAAAAAGCCACCACGAAAATGGGATTGATCCCCAGTGGAGTCACCAATTTTGTTAAAGGATAAATCCGTAAGTGCGGACACAAACCGATCTCCCTAGATCCACCTGGATCTAGAACAAAACAGGATAGAATGATACTCTTTCCCTAGATTTTAATTATTGAATATACTAAGAGGCACGATTAAAGAACATACCTTAAAAGCGCTTCCTTTGGTCTTTGTTACTCCTGCTCTGCTCCAATGCTCTCGTATAGTCACGATCAAGACAATACAAACCAATCGAAGTGAAGTACACACATTCTATTCAACAATTAATCTATGCATATGATCAAGGAGTTATGCAATAAAGTACAATCAACTTTATGGGAAAGGGACACATTACTGTATTATATTGATAGAAAGTAAAACTTACAACTAGAGCCTTGATGTTGCAAGCCTCCTTTCAATGACCCTTAGCTCTGACACACACACTTGCTCACTTGTATGAAGAAGATCAACCACCTTTGATAACCTTGCTGGAGTTCCCTAGCTGTTGTAGCTTCAGTCCTTCACACAGTATTTCACTAATTCTCCAATGTCTCTCTTGCTAGTTTGCTTCTAACCTTTTCCATGAGAATCCACTCAATTTATAAGAGAGAATGAATTTGTTACTTGGATAGGAATGATCCCAAAATATCAGGAAAGCGAGTACTTAGATAACCATTCGAATGCCATCTCATCCTTCTAAAAGATTCCCTTCTAGAAGGTTCGAGAATTCATCTTTTTCCTTTCATTAGAAAGAGTTCACACCTTAGTAGTTAGACACAGCGTGAACTTCTCACACCCTGGATTAAGGCAGCCTGCAAGAATCATGCATTCTCGTAGGCAAATGTATTGGTAGCCTGTGAACCTTCCTCAAAACTGTGATTTCTGGAGAGAGATGAAGGTAACTTTTCTCAGGAGAAAGTTCTAATGAAGAGCCTGAATACACCATCCTTAATACATCATCGTGACGACCAAAATTATGGATAACAAGAGGGATTTGTTTTTTCATATTTGGAGCCTTCTGCTCTTCATGATATGTCTTCATATGAGATGTTTTGTATCTAGAAAAAGTAACTTCTTCTTATTATTATTCTTCGGTACATGGATGTATATGGTCATGTATATAGCTTGGATAGTCTAATTCATGTTTCATCTAATATGTTTCCTCCTGCAACCATCACTATAGCTCCCTTCAGGGTTGATGGTACAGCTTTGATCAGACCAAGGTCCTTCTTAGGTTACCAAAAAAAGTTACCGATTAGTCTAGAGCACTGGCATTTTCATCTCCTCCGAAGAGAAGAAGTCTCACCCGAAGAGCTGTTGAAACAAATAGGTAGGGAAGGGTAAGGAAAATACTTAGTAGGATTCACAGAACCTCCAGGACTCATCCTGATCTTGTGCAAGACATCTACCTATCAAATAGATCTGGATCTTATGGGTGCAAGAATCGAACCTACTCATGTTGCAGAAAAGAAATTAAACACATAACCATCATGAAGAGCTTATAAACCATAAATAAATACTATAATGCATCAGTAAAACACAAGAAGACATAGCATATTTTGAAAATTTAGATCCTTATTTATATTATCTTCAAAATATTCCTTCATTTACAATCTCAGAACCATACAATAGTTCTCTATTACATATTCTTGGCTTTGGACTCATGTCGCAGAGATCTAACTCTCGAAAGACATACATAATACATTACAGACTCATACATTTTCTTGACCTGGATGACAACAACCTAATAGAGAGGGAAATATTAGGATGAACTCATCACAATTTAGATGAACCCATAGCTAACAAACCCTTTTACAATCATTTTCATCCCTATATATAAGCTAGGTTGTGTCTTCCATCTCGGCTTGCACACTTTCTTGTTCCGTTGCAACCATTGTTGCTTAGTTGGCGTTGCACTGTCTTTCGCAACTGATTTTTGTTCCTCTTTATTACTCTATTATTTGACTTCTTCTGAAGCTTACACAACTCATGCTCAGTCAAAACTTGCACGATTCCTTATCCCAAAAATGGAGGGCCCAACAGGTTCCGACCACAACCCTTGACTCACCCTCAAGTCAAGTGCTTGGTTCTTTCGCAGATTCCAGGATCATATGTTGTTTTCCATTGTCCTCCTTTTCTTCTTCCTTCTGCTCTTATGCTTGTGCTTTCTCTTCTTTCTCCTCTTCAAATGAAGGGCCCAACTCTGGGACCAGCTGCAAGTATCGCTCCCTCACTCCTTGAAAGTTTCCAACCTTATCCTGCCACTTCCTAGCAAGGAGTGATGCCTCTGCAACGAATTGTTGGGTCACCTCTGTACTACACCCCTTTGGCTTGGATGCGACCAACGAGTTCCACTCGGAATCCGTTGTTGCATCAAATTGATGCATTTGCATGTATACTGTCTGAATGACAGGTTGGAAGTTGCACAACTCTTTCTTTGCTATGGACTGTGCCTCAAAGAGGGCATTCAGTTCATTGTCCACCTGTTGGATTTGGTCAAACTTCTATTGTTTCTCCATCAGATCCATCATGGTTGCAACTTCTTCATTCAACACCTGGATATTGGTGCACACCTCCTCCAATACCTGGTTGTGTCGAGCGATGATGCCCATCCAATCACTGACTTCCCTGAAGATATTTGTGCATTCCACTGTGTACTTGTGTAGTGCTTCTCAGGCATTGTTTCCTTCCAGTACTATCTTTTGCATCTGCTCTTGCAGCTTCTAAGGCTATTTCTCTACTTCTTGCTGAGTCTGTCGCAATTGTACTTCCATATGCTTAGCATGAGTGACGATTTGTTTCCATGCTCCTTGGAGAAACTCAATTTGATACTCTAGCTCACCTACATCGTTGGCTTTAGGAAGTTCGGGTGCAACCTTCCGAATATCCAGCCAGGCTTTAACAAGCCTTTCCTGTACTCTTTCCAATCTTCACTCAACCTAGATTTTTCCATGCACTTCTTGTTTTCTGCATGCTTGCGCAAGGAGCGCTTCCTCCCTTGCAACCTCGACAAACCTCTCGGTCTGCTGGATCATTTTCTCTAACTAATCAGTTGATGCTATGATAAGTCCAAATAAGTGTGTTGTTGGCCATTGTACCAGTTTAGTGGATGAAGGGGCTGCATCTCTGGGTGCTCGTGTCTATAGTGGAAGTCAACTGGTCGTTGAATTCTCCGAGTGGGTCTCTACTTCCTCCTCTGTTAATGGTTCTGGTGCAATCCTCAATCTTAGCACTAAGGGAAATAGAGTAAGGACCTATGTCCTGGCTATGCATAGTTGCATCAACTTTGTGCATTGCTGAGGGTTCTAGAGAACCTGCTCCATCTGTTCTTGCATGAATATAGCGCTCTACCCAGGTGTTGATAATGGTTCCTTCTAAACCTCTGGTATATCCTACCCATTTATTATGTTTGCTTCTTGTGTTGTTATTTCTTGGGCACCCTCGACCTTGGCCGGTGAGGGGATGTGCTAGTTTCTTTGGGCTTGCGACTCATCCGTGGTTTGGGTGTCCTTTTCTTGTGCAAGAGGCATAGTTTGTTGGTCCTGGATGTCTAGGTTCGGACCAATCAAATGCATGCTCTACTCTAGTACTACAGGGTTTGGACCATAAACTTTTGATCTCAGCTTAGGAAACTCCTGGGTTTTTTCTGGGAGTTCTCGCTCCACTTGTTCTGGCTGATCAAGCTGCATCAGCTCTGGGTTTGGGGTTTGGGGTGGACTAGTGGTTTCTCGGAGTGGCGACTGGGGTTTTGGTGATGACGGAGGGTGCTCAATGATGACTATGCATGGAAATGTTTCAGACTCAGGGTTGTCCTGAATSTGGATGATGGGACTTGCTCTAATTGTAGTGTGGGTGCAGGGGACCACTGATTCAATGGGTTCGGGGTTCAGAGGTTTATTTGGTGAGACCCCGGTTTTGGGATTCTTCACCATTGGTTCGTTAATGAACACAACACTCAATATMTTATTGATGTCCTCACCTATCAACACAACGTTATCTGGTATCTGATGGAGGATCGGTAGCATTGTTTTCTTACGCTCCAATGGCTGCATCTCGTCTTCCTCCTCAGAGTCTAATTGTGTCAGAGCTTCTTTCTTTTGCAGCTCTAGGCCTGAGCTCGGTCCTACCCCTGCTTCTTTGCCTTTCTTCTTAAGTAGATCCGCAGGAAAAATATAGTGCATCCACAAATTCTGCGGGTTGCGTTTAACTCCTGGCCACGACATTACTTCTTTGTCGAATGCCTCCTTGTCCAGATAGAATGACACCATCCTTGTATGGAAATATTCCATGCTAACATGCCTCGGCCATACAAACATATGGTATTGGTTCATGCTGAAGGAAATGTTTCTTGTGTTGCAGTTGAGGAGTTCCAGCGGAATGCGCAGCCTCTGTGTTGCATCTATCAGGCCATTGTACCACTTAGAAAACACTGCAATGTTGAAATCTGCATTCTCGCAATCCGTCCTAGACTGTCAGGGCTCGAACATCTTCACCATGTTCCCCTTGTCTAGTAGTGCTGGTGGTATTCCCATAGGTATATTCCATTTGAACATTGAGAATTACATCAACAGATATCCGTAGGTGAAGGTTCCTCCCTTCTCCTGCGCTTCCTCGCATGCCACTAGTAGTTCCTCCAGCAGGTAACTACACCAGTTGAACACAGCATCGTTGGCGCAAAATTATGCTACTGATAGTTCATCTAGCATGCATTCGCCCTTGTAGTATGATCTCATAACCTTGCTAGCTGTGATGTAACAACCCGTCCTGACTGTTTCTGGTAGTATCGGGTCAATTACTGTTGAGCATCCCCCCAGCTTTGTGTTGAAATTTTTGTACAGGATGAGCTCTCCTTTCTTTTTTCCGTGCTTACCCGGACCCTAGAATAATTTCGACACATATTCTCCTTTGAAGGACAATCCAGTAAGTTGATGGATGTATTTAGCATGGATTGGATACCATCTATCCACCCAGAGACTTCAGTCATGCATTCTTCTGATCAGAAACTTTGTGCACCATACAACCTCACCAGTGGTACCAAATACTGGTAGGTCTCTAAGGTTCATGATGGTCGAGTTGAATAAGTTGAAAATTTTCATTTTTGGCACGAATTTCATGCCTCCCAACTTGTCTGGAGCCATCTCCCAGAAGACATCTATGTTCATCTGGGGGAACAAAACTGGATCTGTTAGGTCAAGATCAAGGAGCTTAACCTGCTCCATATTCCCCTTGAGATCATCCATGACCTTGACTTGAGGGTCATAGGGCTCATATGGTACCGCATCCTTAGACATGGTTCTTCAGTTTGCTGTGGCTCTCGACATTTTGGATTCTGAGTATCATGACTTCTGCGGTAAGCTAAGGACTAGGGTCACAACTACGGGTTTCAAAATTGTACAGCCTTGCTCACTCTTCAGAATTCAGAATTTACTAAGCATTTTGGAAAATGATGGGTGCTATGGAAAATTCTCAAAGGCTTATACTTGGCTTAGCAGGAAAGTTTAGCAATAACTGCAGTTCATCCTGATCATATGGACGCAACTAGATCTGAGTTGTCCGATGGGACGGTTTAACAGGGTAAATCCTATTGGGCGATTCTGGCATTTACTTGTGCAAGTGGGATAAGGATGTGGCTAGTTTTAGACCTTTCCATTTGACAGGTGGGAATCTCATCACAAATTTCGATGGCATCCTTTCTTATCACAGCTTTATGGATTAACTGAACTCAGACGGGGTACCGTAATGGCAATAAAGGTTGTTACTAGACTGGGTTCATGTGGCACATGGACTCAGATCGTATTCAGATTCATTCTCCCTCCGACCACAAAGGGGTTCCCTGTTATATTAATGATTGTCCTTAACGGTTTCTTTTACGCTTCAGATGCTACGCTGTTGAGTCATTAGTTTTGTATCAAACAACACTTAAACAGAAAATGAACTATGTGTCATGACGCAACACTACGCACATTGATTTTATTAACTAAATTTACAAAATTTCAGAAAACTCAAATCTAACTATTATACATGCTCCTTCAGACTAGAGTAACAATCCCTTTTTCTCAGTTTTGAGACATATAGGGTTTCAGGCGAGCGCCATTCACCCATCCTGGCCACAACATACCATCAAGTTGCATGAGTCTGACTGCTCCTAAGAGTTGGATCTCCACAATTATAAATGGACCCAACCAATGCATGTGCAACTTGCCAGGATGCTTCTGGTACTGACTATCATAGAGTAGAACCTTGTCTCCTTGCGTAAATATCTTAGTATTAATATGTCTGTCATGCCAAGATGGAAGTATTCTAGAAATATGTTCTTCTTGATTTCTTGTAGCTCCATAAGTCTCTGTGCAACTGATTCCTCCTCAGACATATGTGTGATCTGTGCAATGTACAAACTTGGAGTGATGAATTATGTAGGCACCATTGCCTCTTTCCCATAAAATAGATGGAATGGTGTGTAATTGTGGAGTTTCTGTGTGGTTGTCCTGTAATCCCATAGTACCACTAGAACTCTGTCGTCCCAGTCTTCTCGATTTTCCCAACACACTTTTGTCAATCCTCTCTCCAGAATCTTGTTGAATGATTCTACTATTCCATTGGCCTGCGGGTGGTAGGGGATGATTTCGTGATGTTGGATCAGGAACTCTGATGTAAGATTTGTTATAGTGCTACTAATGAAATGAGCTCCATGATCACTGGTTAGGCTCCTAGGACATCCAAATCATGTGATAATATTTTCAAAGATGAACCTAGAAGCAATATCGGTCGAACAGTCCTAAACAACTGTTGCTTCAGCCCAATGCGTAAGGTAGTCAATTACAGTGATGATGTACCTAGCCTTTGAATGCTTGGCTGTGAGGTTGATTGGTCCAATGAAGTCAACTACCCACTTCTCAAATGCCTGTACAACTCGAACTGGTTGAAGTGGTAATTCATCTCGTCATGATGGCTTACCTACTCTTTGACAAACATCGCATGATCTAGCATATACCTTTGCATCCTTGAAGAGTGTTTCCCACCAAAGTCCATCTTGTAGAACTTTTTGTGCGGTGGCCTTTCCTCCTACGTGACCTCCCGCAACTCCACTTTGGCATTCCTAGATTATACCCTGTCTTTCATGATCCATGACACATCTTATGATGATACTATCTAGTCTCGGTTTATACAATTGTCTTGCGATCAATTGGTAATCCACTGCTATAACAACTATGTGGCATTTCTGGGTTGCGGAATATGTTTCTGGGTAGGCACCTGTACTTAAGAAGACTGCTATGTCCTCCAGGTATTCTGGTATGGCCTCAACCTGGAAAAAGTCTTCATTTGGGAGCTGATCATCAACTGCTCTGCTACTTTCCACTCACTCTAATCTTGACAGGTGATCAAGTCCTACCTTGCATCTTCCCAGCTTAACAATAACTTCAAAAGAAAACTCCTGAAACAACATCAACCATCTACAAATTCTCCCTTCCAACACAGGTTTGTTAACTAGATATTTCAATGCATAATGATCAGTAAAGAATTTGAAATGAGAGCCTAACAAATAATGTCTAAATTTATGAAAATCATAAATCACGGCTAAACCCTCCCTTTCTGTAGTTGTTTATTTGTGCTCAGCTTGTGACAACTTCCGGCTCGCAAAGTAGATGGGATGATCCATGTCTCCATCTCCAGGTTGCACTAAGATATCTCCTTAGGAAATTCTTGAAGCATCTACATGGACGTAAAATTCATTTTCCCAGTTTGGAAATATCAGTATCGGTGTTGTGCTAATATTCTCATTGAGTGTCTCAAATGCTTTATCACATTCTGGAGTCCATTAGAACGTTTCATCCTTTTTCAGTAGGTTTTCCAGAGGTGTGGTAATGTTTGAATATCTTTTGATGAACCTGCGATAGTACCCTATGTATCCTAGTGTGGAGCACAACTTATTTGCACTCGTAGGTGGTGGCATGTTCACAATAACCGCAAATTTGGATGGGTCTACCAATACTCCTTCTCAACAGAATATGTGGCCTAACAAATTCCCATGTGGTACACAAAAGATACACTTTCTGAGATTCAATGAGATCTACAATTCTTTGCATCTGTCAAACATTAGCCATAATAGCGCTACATGTTCCTTAAGCAAACTATATATCGTCCAATTTTCCATATAAACTTCTATAAACTTGTGAATGAACTCTCTAAAGGATGCTATTACAATCCTGGAATAGATTGTAGGAGCATTCTTTAAGCCAAATGGCATCACATTGTATGCGAAAGATCCCCATTATGTTATGAATGTGGTCTTCTTCTTTTCCTCTTCAGCGATCCTGACTTGGTGGTACCCTGAAAATCCATCTGTAAATGAGTATGCTTCCTTCCCTGCAACATGTTCTAGCACCTCATCAGTGAAAGGTGTTGGGAAAGGGTCGTGCACATAAGCAGAGTTAAGGATTCTATAGTCTACACAAACCCTAATATCCTCTGTGCCTTTCTTGATTTGAATAACTATTGGGCTGACCCATTCTG
Source organism: Picea engelmannii (assembly GCA_009831015.1). Lineage (NCBI taxonomy): Eukaryota > Viridiplantae > Streptophyta > Pinopsida > Pinales > Pinaceae > Picea > Picea engelmannii. The sequence goes on along the minus strand of ML787014.1, from coordinate 465,446 downwards.
CTTCTTCTACTGTGAAAATGAGTCCTTCTTCCAACATTTTATCTATATCCTTCTTAACCTTCTCTTTTACTCTAGGGTTAAGACGATATGGTCTATGTCTCACAGGCTTGGATCCTAGTTTCAATTTGATTTTCATTTCTCCCATAACTCCTTTGATCCCCTTCAACTATGAAAACGTCTTTGGGAACAAATCCTCATATTCCCGCAACAGGCTCTGTATCTCTTGACTATCTTGCTCATCCCAGTAGTCTCCCACCATGACTATCTTAGGTTGTTTTGTGGTCCCTATATTGACTTTGTGCAATTTTAATGGGTTATTGTAGGAACTATCAGTCTGATTGGGTATGGGGTTCTATATTTCTATGTTCCCTTCTGTCTCTTTGATGGGTAGGTTTCTTAATTCCTCTAAGTCATCTGGGCTTTCTGAATCTCTGCTAATCTGATAGCATTCTATAGGCTTCTCGGTTGAGGGAAGGTAAAGGTTAGTCTGAAGTTCCCGATTATACTTGGCACATACTACTAAGTTTGATTTCTGATTACTATTATCTGTAAAAATAATTCTTCAATCTTTTGCAGGACTACTTAAAGCTCAGGGTACTTACTTGTAAATGAGAATTCCTTGCAAAAATGAGATGCCAGCGCTTGCCAGTTGCTGGTCTGTATTCTAGTTTCATCGTGTATGAACCAAGCTTTTGGGATTGGACCTAGAGGGTGGGGAAATATATGAACCCAGAAGTGAGAGGGTATTTCCGCAACCTGCCATTGTGTCACACATTGTTCAATGTGTACTTTAGGATCAAAATCACTGCTAAACAGTTGTGCAATGTGGAAATCTGTCTGCATATCTACTTCCGGTTTCTCCTTGTTCTAAAACCTATACTTGATAGCCTGCTTCACATTGTCTGATTCTCTGAGTAAGGACTTATGATTGGCCCACCATCTGGCAAGGGTGTCCTGGAGAGCTACATTCAGTACTAAGATTTTGGTCCTCTACTACCGTTTCTTCCATGTTGAGTAGAAAACTATCGAGTTTTGAGGTGCCATCATATACTGGATGTTCTCTAACTTTGGTCCCAACCCATCTGGTTGCTTTGACAGTTGCACATCTCCTTGAGAATCTTTCGTACAAACCTTGTTGCTAATTTTCAAAAGCCAATTCTGAATCTTCGTCTACTGACTGTATGCTTCTCCAACTTACTGATCCATCAACAGTAGGATTTATATAATCATCTATTGTTTCTGATTTTATGGTGTACAACTGATCCAAGTATTCTCCCTCCTTATTATTGTTTATTGGTTCTGTATATCTGGGCCCTGCATATGGATCCAAAGGTTGAACTACCTTGATTCCATCAGCCTCAAAGGTCATGGTGTATTTCTTTAAGTTGATTACTGCATAGTTTTCATAGGCCCAATCAATGCCAAGTAGTGAATGGTAAGGGTCCTTATCTCCCATGTTCTCAATCACTTCAAAGTCAGCCACCGTCTTTACTCCTGCAACATCTATTTCCACATTCTCCAGTATTCCTATGGGGAAAATGCAATATTGATTGGCCATTCTTAACTGAATTGGGGAATATGTCAACCTAGGTTTTCCTAAGGCTTCCCAGGTATTCTTAGGAAAAATGTTCACATCAGATCCCAAATCCAACATGACATCCTTAATCTCAAATTCATCCAACTGGGCCACTAGTTTGAATTCTTTTCCAGTTCGTACTTTTTTTCTCTGCACTCTCTGAGTATTCTTCTTAGGAATATTATCCCTTATTCCTGCTTCTATGGGTTCTTCATTCCCTAATACTAGTTATAGCGCATTGCACAAATTCTCTGTTAATTGATCATTCCCAAGAATGTCATAAAATAGTTGAAACCAAAGGTCAACTACATTTTGTTGTTGCTCAGTTTGTCTTGGTATGACTACAGGGTTTTTGGGTGTAGGGGGTGAATCAAGGACCTGCACAATATTAGGATAAACAATAGGTTGTGGGGTTTTCACTTGCATCTCAGGGCTAGGAATATTATGAAATACTTCTATGGCATATTTAAAGAACTGTTTCTGTTTTAGAGGGTCATACCTGTCTTATTTAGGTGATACTTTCTAGATCTGGGCTAGAGTGTTAGCATCAACTCCTGTCTTTGCTCCTCCTCATGTAACAATATTGAGGTTGGGAAATTGTCCCTTAATAACTCTCTTAATTTATGAACTGATGAGGTTAGTTCCTCGTTTTTGTACTCTATCTTCCTATTTTGCAATTAATTCTGGGCAATCTTCAATTGTGTGTGCCCATTGGTTTTGCAGTGAGAGCACTATGGCCACCTTGGATGAGGACAGTCTCTAGCCATGTGGCCTTTGTCATCGCAGTTATAACATATGCTCGACCCTCTTCCCCCAGTTCTTCATCCTCTGAAATATCCTCCGGCTCCACCTCCTTGACCTCTTCCTAGTCCCTGAGGGTTTTCATTCACCCTGAATGTTGTTCGGTCCAACCTGTCTGCAAGTGCATCCAACACCCTACATTGATTGGTAGTGTGCGTGGTAGATGCACATAACTCACAATGTACTGTATTTGGTACTTTTGAATATTTTTGCATAATGGGGCACTGTCTTGGCCCATGCCCATGGATTCAATAGATTTCACAATACTCAACTGTTGGTGTTTCCTGGCTTCCTGGAAAAGCACGATAAAGGGTGGGGTTATGGAATGTTAAGTTCGTATAAAATTGCACAACTCCTCTTGTGGGTCCTGATGGGGGTCCCATCGGATTCTGAGGAGGTCCCATTCCCCTTATTCGTGGAAATTCGTTCACCATATGTCCTTCTGTGTAACATCCAATGCACCAGACCTGCGGTCGTCTTGGTCTAGGTATTGTCAGCTCTTGAATATTTTATGTAAGCACCGATATTTTCCCTTGTAGTTGTGCCAAGTTTGCATCTGTTGGGGGTCTGGTCACTCTCAGGCTCCTAGGGTATCCCGCCATGGCTTCAATCTTCATCGATTGTTCCAAGGCATCTGTTAAGGTGGCTATCCGTTGTTGCATTATCGAAATCTGGGTCAAAGGTAGCAATCCCTAAATGTACCATTCCCTTTGATGTTCCTTATGGATTGGATGTGCTAACCTCCTTATAACATATTTAAACTTCTGGTTGTATACCCAGGCTAATTCACCTTCTCGTTGTTGGATCTCACACAACTCAGACATAGCATGTTGTTCTAACTGAGGTAGTTTGAAATCTGCTATGAACCTTGTCCATACTTGGCCAAGTGTGAAGGCTTGACCTTGCATTCCCGACACTCCTGGCTCAATGATATTCATGTGCCACTTGAGAGCGTGAACTCTTAAGTTAGTCTAGAGCTCAACCAACTTATTCGCATCCGAAGTCCCTCTGGATCTCAAGATGGCTTCACACAAGAACCAGTGCTACTAAACATATTCATCTCCCTTACCCCAAAATTTTGGGTATCGGGCAATCGAACCTCCCGCATGGCCAACCATTATTAATCTTGTTGTTATTATCAAAATAAAACCTAACGGTCCTACTTTCGATCTACCAGGGCATCCCAATATCCTCCCTGTACTCACACTTCCTGGCTGTGACTGACTATCTAATTGTACTGGAACAAAACTAGCATGAGAAGGTTGTATAGAACTTACCACTTGTATAGAAGACACTTGGGGTATGGGCGATTTGGGGCTGGTGCCACTGGCTTTGGGGTAGTTTTCTTTGATATGGAGGGTCTCATTTTCTTCCACTGGAATGATCTCTTCAGCCGGATTCCCGATATATCCTATCATCGGGGCTGAATCTTCTCTTTCTTCCTCAAGATTCCTGTCAGCTTCTTCCTCTCTTACGTCTACACCTTCTCCTTCTTGTCCAACCTTCTGGGGATTTCTTTCTCTCTGCGCTTCTCTCTCACTTAATATTTGACTAGCCAATCTTTCCTGTCTTCTCATCTTCCATAGCTCTTCCATCTATCTTTCCTCTAATTCTCTTAATCCGACTTATTTCCTCAACTTCTCGGAATGTCTTGCTGCTTTCTTGATCTTGCCACACCACCACTTCTCAACTATGGTGGCTCTCTTCAAGGCCCACTTGTCTCTTGAATCCATTTCTTGATGTTTCCCTCACATTTTTCAAAGAACCCTTACCCTCTCTCAGGCCATGACTCTACCCCAGCCTTTCCCTACCCCAAGCGAGGGTGTTTACATTTCCATCTCAGTCAGGGACATAGTCAACAACCCCTCTTCCATCAAGAAAAAATTAATCCACAGGGGGATCTCTCTCAGTAGTCTTCCCCTTGCGCCTTTCTTGAAAATCACCTCTACGCGCGAAAAATATTGGTGGTTCTCAGCTGCAAAATCGATAATATATCCTTCTAATGTGGTACTGACCCAGAAATCAACCGCTTGTGTGACTGGGCAATCCAGCCGATGGAGTGCTGCAATATTTTCCGTGTCCCACGTACAGATCCTCTTGACTCGTTCTTGGAACTTTAGAGCTTCTTGGAGCCTCTTTATCGAGTGGAAAAGTTCTTCCAGGAACTTAACCCAGAAAATCTCATACCGGTCACTCGATCTTTCTGAGTAAAAGATTGTTTCATGAGTATCTTCCACTGAATTTCCCCTTAGTTCCACTTCTTTCCATATGAAGGCATCATAGTTTATTTCCCACCATTGGTCGATACTAGATCTGTGAATCCGTAGAATCATCCTCCCTACAGGTTCCCTTTTAATGAAAGTCCCGACAACATAACCATTTTGTTGGAAAAAGTTTGATCAGACCAGGGTCCTTCTTAGGTTACCAACAAAAGGCACTGAGTAGTCTAGAGAACTGACATTTTCATCTCCTTCGAAGAGAAGAATTATCACCCGAAGCGCTGTTGAGACAAATAGGTAGGGAAGGGTAAGGAAAAGACTTAGGAGGATTCAAATAACCTTCAGGACTCAAGAATCAAACAAATCTAGATCTGGATCTTATGGGTGAAAGAATCAAACCTACTAATGCTGGAGAAAATCAATTAAACATAGAACCATCATGAAGATCTTATAAACCATAAAGAAATACTGTAATGCATGAGTAAAACACAAGAAGACATAACATATTTTGAAAATTTATATCCTTCTTTATATTATCTTCAAAATCTTCCTTGATTTACAATATCAGAACCATACAATAGTGCTCTATTATAGACTCTTGGCTTTGGAATCATGTTGCAGAGCTCTAACTCTCAAAAGGTGTACAAACTACATTACAGACTCATACCTTTTCTTGACCTCACTGAAAACAACCTAATAGAGAGGGAAATATCAGGCTGAACTCGATCACAATTTAACTGAAACCATAGCTAACCAACCCTTTTACAATCATGTTCATCCCTATATATAAGCTAGGTCGTGTCTTCTGTCTCGGCTTGCACGCTTTCTTTTTTTGTGGCAACCATTTCTTCTTAGATGACATTGTAGTGTCTTTCACAACTGATTTCTCTTGCTCTTTCTTGATCTGTTGTCTGACTTCTTCTGAATCTTGCGCAACTCTTGCTTAGTCAAAACTTGTGTGATTCCTTATCCCAAAAACGAAGGGCCCGACAAGGGTTATCACATGTGACCTACCCAAAACAAGAACAATAAGGGAGAAAGAATAAACAAGAATAATATTCTTTATAGTAATAATAAAGACAATAGTGAGAACAATCGTCACAATATCTTTTTCATAGCTATCACTTGTGACCTTCCTGGAATAAGAGTCGAAAGTAAGAAATATAATAAGAATAAATGAGAGCAATGTAAATGTGTTGAACCTGCACATAATAGATCTAGCTAGAAAATACTACACACATTTGGAGAGAGAAAATGAGAAAGAAGAAGAAGGAGAGGTCACAAGTGATATCTATGAAAAAGCTATCACTTACTTTCTTCTTATTATATTTCTTACTTTTGACTCTTATTCCAAGAAGGTCACAAGTGATAGCTATGAAAAAACTATTGTGACGATTGTTCTCGCTATTGTGTTTATTATTACTATAAAGAATATTATTCTTGTTTATTGTTTCTCCCATATTGTTCTTGTTCCAGGTAGGTCACAGGTGATAACCCTGAAGGGAGCTATAGTGATGGTTGAAGGAGGAAACATATTAGATGAAACATGAAGTAGACTATATAGCTTGGATAGTCTACTTCATGTTTCATCTAATATGTTTCCTCCAACCATCACTATAGCTCCCTTCAAGGTTATCACCTGTGACCTACCCGAAACAAGAACAATAAGGGAGAAACAATAAACAAGAATAATATTCTTTATAGTAATAATAAACACAATAGCGAGAACAATCATCACAATAGATTTTTCATAGCTATCACTTGTGACCTTCCTGGAATAAGAGTTTAAAGTAAGAAATATAATAAGAAGAAATGAAAGCAACACTCTTATAGTGTTGTGATCAATCATTCCTCCATGGTAACCTGGAAACAAAACAAGAAGTTTCTCTTGGAGGAGATGCTAGTTATATATAGTAAATAATTACAATAAGCATTTATCTCAATATTTCTCACATGCTACCAAGTATAAAACTTTTCAAATAATTCTATCACAACTATGCATGTTTTACTTGTAATGAGGTAGTTATCAAACTTGACATGTGCAAATTTTAATCTTATCAACTTAAATAATCAAACCTGGAAACTAGAGTCTTGTCCTCAAGAATGAGTGTTGTTTCTTTTCTTACGAGTCTCCTTCACTCAAGATGACAAGTATTCTCTTCAACATGTCCCTTGTACTAAGATAATATGCTTTCTTAACATAAATATGAGTTAGAGAATAAACTCTATAATCTCAACCTTAATCAATCTGATTCTTTTGACTTTAATTTTGACAAATGGTTAGTATGATAGTGATAACTTCAACAAATAAAAATACAATCTAGATGTTCATAAGATCATAATAAATAGAGGCATATTAAATTGATCAAACCTAAGGTGCATTGTTCCTCTGAATGTGTTGGATCTGAGATCCCTCTAGATCTACGATTGTTGTTTAGACAAAATATCCTTTCTCCTACAAATACCCTTTAAAAATAATGATATAGTTTAAACATATGTAAGTACATAGATCTGAGAGTATCTTGTTAGGGTAAGGCACACTAGGACAATAAAACATCAATCCCAACACTTCACAAAAACTTTCACTGCAATTGGTACTGTAGTTGGTGCTAGCACTACAACTAGCATGAAGGAGCTGGAACAAAGGAACTGGCACTGCAACTGCAAATGATACTGCAACTGATACCTAAAGTGAAACTTATACTTCAACTGTAACTAATACTTCAACTGCAACTGCAACTACAACTTCAACTTAGGGTTCTATGAGGAAACCCTAATTTCTCAAACTTCAAATTTTGGAATTTTGATCTAGGGACTAGATGCACCCTCCTAAAGAGAGGTCCTAGATGTGGTTACTTCCTCCAATGTCCTCCTTAAATAGGGAAAATGTCACACTTAGGGTTTATGCAGAAACCCTAATTCTACAACAACTGCAATACTGAAAAATGGATTTTGGAGAGGGTGCGTTGAGGATAGCCACTTCTTATAAACTGTGAATTGGTCTCCTTCAGACCTGCTCTGAAACCATGTTGATATTTTAGTTATGCAGCTAGCATTTATGGTTCTTCTTTATTATTACAATCATTTAGCACACTAGTTGCATATATAAGATCACTTAAAGAGAGGCAATTACAAAAACAATAGAGACACACAGATTATCCTCGGAAACCCTCATGGGGAAGAAAACCCAGTAGAAACTTCCTCAATATAGATAGAAAAAAAATAAAGGAGAATATCCTCCTCTACTCCTTCACAAGGAAAGAGTATCACACCACTTAACCAAGAGATACCAAGAGATAAACCAAAACCCTCCTTGACGTCACCCCTAGTTGCAACAACTACTCCTCCAAGACTTGCACACTTTTTCCTCTTGTTGCAGAGCACATGAGTGAGTGTTTATATGAGGTGCTAGCCTCCTTTATAAATAGTATTATGGCCTCCCTTAAATATGTCTGGGCCGACCTATCACTTTACCCTTTTAATTTACATTTAATTGTCAAGGCACAAAAGGGATGACTTTTACAAACACACAATAGGGCCTAATTAATAAATATAATATAATAACATTATTCAACACTCCCTCTTGGGTAGAATATTCTTCGATGTTACAATATTTCAACAGATAATTGGGTGTAAATTCGTTGGTAAACAACATTTTCTTGATTTTTTGTAGTGCTAGGGTTATTTCAGGAGACTTACCAGAAAAAGAAAAATCATGGCAAAAATGATCTTGTAGGACCTTCCAACAAGCATTCTATATTCTGGTTTCCTCGTGCACATACCAGGATTTTTGAATTGTTCCCAGGGAGTGAAAGAAATGGTGTACCCATAGATAAGGTGGGATTTGCACAACTTCCCACATCTTGTGACAATACTCAACATGTTCAACTAGATCAGATAAACCATTATATGTCTCTAAAGTTAGCATCTATTTTTTCATCTTCTGATATTTACTTGTCTGGTTTCCCTGCGATGAAGGAAGGAAGCGATATTGTATCATGATCTTGACCTTATCCCAAGAATATATAGTTCCTTTATGGGTGGCCCACCACCTAGCTAGGGACGATCTTAGTGTTATGTTGAGTGTTGAAATTCTCTATTCTACTGCAACCTTGTGCTTTATATCAATGAGAAAACTATGTAAATATGGTGCTCCATCATAGGTTGGATAATCTTCTATCTTAGCCCCAATCCACCTCACTTCTCTAATAGTTGTGCAAAGCCTTGAAAATTTTTCATACCTTCCTTGTTTCTAATTATCAAAATATGTTGCTAAATATTCATCCACAAATTGAATGTTATGCCAACTCACTGATCCATATGCAGTAGGATTGATGTAGTATGATCATTTTCCTGTAGTCATAGTGTATAGTTGATCAAGAACATCTCACTCCTTATTTTCATCTACTAGTTTTGTATATATCGAGCCTTGGTATGGGTCTAAAGGTTGAGTCACTTTCATACCATCAAACTCAAATGTCATAGTTCCTTTGTTGAGATCAATGATAACATAGTTTTCATAATCCTAGTCAATGCCTAATAGGGCTAGATATGGATATTTGTCCCCCATTATTTCAATAACCTCAAGGTCAACTATTGTTTTGACACCATCCAAGTCCACTTCAACATTTTGTAGCCTTCCTACTGGGTAAATGAAATATTGATTCTCCATCAACAAATGGATAGGGGAATAGACTAGCTTGGGATTTCCCACTACTTCTGAAGTCTTCTTTGGAAATATATTGACATTAGAGCCCAAATCCAACATGGCATCCTTGATTTTATAGTCATTGATATGGCTATTTAATCTGAATTATCTTCTAGTTATCATCTTTCTTCTTTGTACCCTTCTTTCTCTCCTTTTGGGTAGGTTAGAAACATTAAACTCCTCTGGTTTTCCTCCAACTCCCAATGCCACTTTGATTGTGTTCTACAAGTTCTCAGTAAGTTTCTAATCACCTAATATATCATAAAATAAATACAACTAAATATCAACATCCTTCTAATATTTACTCGAAAACTCTATCTGAGAAGATGACTCTTTGGCAATCCTTGGCTGATGGGAATTCAACTTGAGACTTGTTTCCACAAGTTTAGGTATTGGATGACTAGGCATCCATTTGAACATTTCAACTGCATTCTTAAAGAATTCCTTATGTTGCACAGGATCATACTTGGTATTTTCTGGTAAAACCTTCTGAATCTTTATTTGGTGAGGGATATCCATATTAGCATTGGTCTTTGCTCCTCCTCTAGTGACAATATTAATATTAGACCTTCTTTCCTCATCTACAGGTCTAGGCTTGGAATTTATTATATTAGATCCTCTTTTCTTGGCGTGATATTCCCATTTAGCAGTCAAATTAGGACAATCTTCAATAGCATGAGTGTTATTCCTGCAGTGTGCACACCATGGTCTTCTTGGAATCAGACAATCTCTCACAAGTCTACTTTCTCATTACAGTTGTAGCATCGAACTGGTTCTCTTCTGCCAGTCCATCCACCTATTTATCCTCCTCTACCTCTCCAACCTCCTCCAAAACCTTGAGGTCCCTCATTGATTTTGAATGCAGAATGATCTAATCTATCTGCAAGAGAATCCAGAGCACAACAAATGGTCTTCTTGGAACCAGACAATCTCTCGCAAGGTTTCCTTGCTCATTGTAGTTGTAGCAACAAATCAATCCTCTTCCACCAGTCCGTCCACTTATTTATCGTCCTCTACCTCTCCAACCTCCTCCAAAACCTTGAGGTCCCTCATTGACTTTGAATGCAGATCAATCTAATTTATCTATAAGAGAATCTAGAGCACAACATTGATTGGTATTATGATATGGAGAACCAAAAAACTCACAATACATCGTATTTGGGGTAGGGTATATTTTTGTAGAATAGGGCAATGTCAAGGAGAGTGACAGTGACTTCAATAGATCTCACAATATTCATTACTTTGGCCTCCTTTATTTTTCAGAAAGGCATGATACTGAACAAGTCCATGAAATGGTGTTGTAGCAATAACTTGTGCAATTCATCCCATTGGTCCTACTAGTGTAGGTTTCATTGTAGTACTCGAGGGTCCCACACCCCTCACTATGGGACATTTATTATCCATATGACCTTCAGTGTAACATCTTGTACACCATACGTGTGGTTGACCTACCTTAGGAAGGGTCAACTCTTGGATCTTATCAATTAATGCAGAGATCTGACCTTATAGTTGTGTAATGTTGGTATCTTCGGGTGGTCTCATAATTCTCAAACTTCTCGGATACCTTGTCATAGCCTCAATCTTCATGGCCTTCTCCAATGCTTCTCCTAAGGATTTTATTCTCTATTGAGTTAGAGGGATGTGAGTTAAAGGTATCAACCATTTAATAAACCACTCCCTTTGATGATCTTCATGGATAGGGTTTGTCAACATCCCTATCGCATCTTTAAATATTTGACTGTATCCCCATGCAAAATCACCATCTCTCTATTTTATCTCACTCAACTTAGAGAGAGCTTGTTGCTCTGATTGTCGCAACCAAAATTCTACTATGAATCTCTGTCTTACTTTAACCAGAGTGAAAGCTTGTCCTTAACTCCCAAGCTCAATAGTCTTCATGTACCATTTGATCAATAGTCTTCATGTACCATTTGACCAATTTGTCCTTAACTCCCAATCTCGACCCCTCAAATTGGTCCGAAACTCGACCAATTTGTTTTCTTCTAGAGTCCCTCATGACCTCCAGATGGCTTCACATCGAAACCAATATTTCTCAACATCCTCCTCTCCATTTCCCAAAAAATAAGGGTATCGGGTAAGGGATCATGCAATTTGTGTTCCCATAGTTTAAATTATAGATCCTATAAAAATATTCCATTATGGTCCTAGTTGTGATATAATGGTAGGGTTTACCACATTTCCACTACTACTATTCACTAGACTTGCAAAACTCGAAAAACTAGAAGTAACAAGGTTTGTAGGATTTACGAGATTTATAGATGGCGTTGGGGGAATAGGTGATTCAGAGTTGTTTCCTTTACCTATGGAGCATATTTCTTTGATATGTGGGGTCTCGTTCACTTGTAATGTCATGTTTACCTCCTGAGAAAATCCAATATCTTCTGGAATTATAGGTTATGATTCTCCTGCAACTCTCTCTAAGGTCTGGGATGAACATTCTTCATTAGTGGTCGCATATACGCTTACTCTCTCATCCATTTATTCTAAACATCCTTCCTCTTGTCTGCTTCCTTGGTCACAACATTATCCTCTCGCTCTCTCTTCTACTCATTAACCCTTTTCTCATTACTTTTCTTTCTTATTTATACTTTCTGGCTACTAGAAGGAGTCTTCTCTTCACTGCTTCTTGGATTCCCTTTTCCACCCATGGTAATTGTGTTTTTCCTATATCTCTTTACTAGAATGTGATGCTTTTGGAATTTCCCCCCTTCTTTTGGGCTTCTAGTTGGCTCTCGACACTTTTTAATGTTTCAGATTCTTTTGAACTTTTGGCTAGATTGTGGTTCTTTTGATTGTTTCAGCTACTTGCAGCGCTTTACCCAAAATCAAGGCATTCTCAAAACAGAGGGCCCAACAACTAGGAAACATCTCATGCTCCCATTAGTTTCAATATGTCTATACAATAATCTCTAATTCCCTAAGAAGAATGATAAGAATATTCTTTGAACCTAACTTGTTTTTGTTTTATCATTGCAAGTTGAATTGAAATATTTCTACATGGTCCTCCATAATTTCATCATCTTTTTGAGTCATTTGTTGGTATACTGAGAGGGGGGGTGAATCAGTATGAGAAATTTTACCACTTTTAACCAAAATATATATATGTCAACTTTATTAGCAGTATATCATCAATATATCATCAGTATATCATGAGCATATAAACATAAGCAACATCACTTCAAGTACTCAGTACACCAAAATTTACATGGAAACCCAAATGGGAGAAAACCATAGAATTCTTTCGTATATATCAAAGAATAAATTCAATGGAATCACCAAATTCCTAATTCTCCAACTGCGACTGGAAGCATGCTATGACCCCCTATTTACAGGCTCTAACCTGAAGGAAGCTACAACTCCCTGAATTCTCTAGCTCCAACCATAAGGAGGCTACAATCCCTTGATTCTCAGGTTCCAACTTGAATGAATATCCAACTCCCTATGTTCTCCAGCACCAACCAGAAGGAGGCTACAACCCCCTTTCCTTGCTTGGTCCTGCCGCCCTAAAATATAAGTGTAGACCAACTGTCACTACCACAATCACTGCCACTATCACTGCCACTATCATTGCCACTGTAACTGTCACTATCACTACCACTATCACTGTCACTGCCATTGTCACAGCAACTTGTAACTTGTCATTTTCATTGTCACCGATACTCAACTAGATCCTCTCACATGGATCATATACCAAGGACACCTCTCAACTAGATGTCCAACATCACCAACACATGCCTCTACCAAGCATGTACAAAGATCACCAACATACCATCACATGATATGTGTCTTAACCATGTACCAAACCATGTATCAAATAAACAACCTATACCATACCAAGAATCAACCGTGTACCACAACTTGTACCATAATAAGTGCATCAACCATGAACCAACACCTATACCAAAATGTACATCAACCATGCACCAACACCTGTACCAAATCATGCATCAACCATGAACCACAATTGTTCCAAACCGTGTATCAACCATGCACCATAACTTGTACTATATTCTTCAACCATCAACCATGTACATCAACACCATACAAAGTACCAATCCTCTATCATACCATGTATCAACCATGTACATCAACACTTGTACCATACCATATCACTCAATCATGCCATATACCATGTACCATAGGATATATCAAACAAGTACCATCAATGATGTACCTAAACAAAGTACGAAACAACCAAGATCATATACCAAGTATATGCCTCAACCATGCATCTAATATGTTCCTCAAGCATGTGCCAACGCCTCAACAATATACCATAGAATCGCCTCAAGCATGAACCATATCATCATCAACATGTAACCCTCAAAACATGCTTATAAACAAACCTATAACTTTGTAAGAGACCTTGTGTATGTGATCACAAACCTGTATACCTTCCTCAACCTCATAAACAAGAGAATAACATCTTCATCAAACTTTATCTTACTCTCACGGGACTAGTTTTTGGATTAGTCACAAAACCTAACTTTCAACAAGAATAACTTCGCATATGTAATGAATAAAGGTCTGAAACTTGTACCAAATATTATTCAATATCGTCTCTGCAATTCCTCCAAGGTTTACTACTTGGAACATCCTAGAAAAGGAGTTATAGGAAAAATATCAGACCTTGTTGAATTTTGGCTTATTCTAGAGAGAGAACTTGTAGAGCATGCCACACATGAAATATTTGATATCTAGTTATGAAAATCATACAAAATATACTACGAACTGTATTATATCCAATTCATTTGGTCTCACTAAATTTGGATCCTCTATGAATAATTTATGACTATTTTACCCAGAACACTTGTTTGAGACTTGTTTGAGGACTAGACAAAAACCCTATTTTCCACAGAATGTATCTCAGAAAATACAATGACCCAAAAGCTAAATTACCTTGACATGTCTTCTCAACTGCCTCCGATTTTCGATATCTAAATCATTCTATAAACAAAGTTATATCATAAATGGTAAGATGAACTTTAAATAACATACCTTAGAACACATCATCACAAGACTTCATCCTCCCTTGGAATTTTCCCCTTCTTTACTTCATCTTCCCTCTGAAATTCATCTCAAATCTTCTTGGTTACCTCAGATAAGAATCACTTAGTCACATAGAAGATATTCAATAGAGTGTGTGTGTGAATATACTTATGAGTGACTTATTGAGGTGTATATATAGTTTTTATAAGTAACCTCTTTCCTTAAATTTAGGACTTATTGAACTTTCTTGTTACAACCACTTTACCCTTTGATTAATGACTTGTAGCCAATTAGGGGCTTCCTAACCCATATTGTAACCAATTAGGGGATTGTTAACCCATCTTTGGGGCTTCCAACTTCATGACCTCATAACTCCTCAACCGCAAGGAATCACATGGTGTACCACCTATCATCGGAAACAAAACAAGAAGGAATATTCATCTATAAGTGTATTACCTGCATTTACATTACCCTTCATGTCCATTTTCCTCAACCAACTTCAGGTCCGATAGCCACACCTTTGAGGCTTCATGTAGACTTCATCAATTACACCCAACACATTTGCTAACATCAACCACTCCATCAATGACAACTAAATCACCATCATTCTCAACCACATCTCTATGGATTATAGACTTCTCCAAGGGTTGACATCAATGAAAACCAACTGTCCAAACCAACTTTCCAAGATCATTTTCAATATTTCTTCTCGAAGATCCATTTATTTGCAATAATCATGGTACTTCTTTAGAAATGTTTGTTACACCTCCTTCCATGTGTCGATAGTATTCTCTCCAAGCCACATGAACCTATGAATCCTTGCTTTTATTAGGGTTGCTACAAATAATTTGAACTTATGAGCATCAGAGGAGTAGTCTTAAATTTAGCAAAGGAAATCAAACTCAAAGAGGAATGTTTCCAAATATTTGATAGCCAAATCATGGAAGTTAGGCAAGGAATAAGGTGGAATATTCTTCATTTAAACCATTTCATATGACTCATGAATGGGAAATTCAAACGTAACAGGTTCCTTATGGTTAGAGCCTTCTCCTTCCTCATTCTTGTTCAGAAAATTGTTTCTCCAAAATACTAGAGATTCATTGGAGGTGACAGAATCAACATAGAAAGAAGGCTCTTGAACTAGATTCTTTGGATAATATAGAGCCTCTTGTCCACTAATCAACTCTTTTGGTTTAACATATTTTGTAACTGGATAACTTATGACAACTTGTTCTATGGAACTATGTTTTTTTATGGCTAGATACTATGTTGGTTGCAACTTCTTCAATTGGATATTTAGGAGTACCCTCAGATTTACCTCCTTCTACTAATTTTCCTACCAGTGTGTTAGTGATGTGGGTGGCTCTAACTGCACTACAAAAAAATCCACAAGAATTCCTATTTTTCTCAAGAATTTAATATGAATAACACTTTGTATGGGGTTTGGAAAAGGGTTTTTCGACAATTCCCTAGGACAATCCCCTATTCCTAAGTTTGTTTCCTAGATCATTGTAAAACAAGTATCCAAATTCTTTAGTGTCTCCCCAACAATGGCACCGAACAAGGAAGTGTTTTTATATACCTTTCCTAAGAGGACAAGGGATGAGATAATTCGCTGGCCCATTTACTTTATCAACCCAAGGCTATGTTGAACTTGCGAGCCACTCGGTATTGTATGTACAGAATAAGATTCCTAAATTGACTAGTTTTATATTGAATGCATATTGGTCTCTAATCAGAATTATATTTAAAAAAGGTGTTTCTACTCTAATGTGAAATGAACAAATAATTTAAAAGCAATAAGTAGAGCATTACAAGATCATATGTAAAATGGTTTCATCTAATTAAATACTTGACAAATTACTATGACTATGACTTCAAATTCAACTAGTGGCTCTACCTAAAATGATACTACAAATAGTTAAATTCAAATTTAGCATCACCTTTGTTCTATAGTCAAATTGAAATCATGTGTGTTTCATATTTCTACAGTCTATGCAATTTACAGAAGCAATAAATGATAACAGGGAAATAATTCACATCTAGTAGTTGAACAAATTCCACACAAAACATGATCATGAAACATACAACACCTTGCCTCCGGAATGACCCCCCTCCAAAGGGTTTGGGTTGTGTAAACCTATGCTACAAAATTAGAATCAATGCACTATTATACACACATACATAGAAAATAGGGCTCTAAACTTATATATTGTTGGTCAAACAATAGTACTGTGCAAATTCCATATGATATTGATCCCCCATCAGAGTGATGGTGATCTCATTTTATAGTAAAGATACATCATCTTTGTGTTCGAAAAATAATAATAATAATAACCTATTTTTATAGGAAGATCCTTTTTTCAATTACATATTCAAGAGCTTGCGGTGCTACAATCCAAGAGTGATCTCAACCCCCTTTAGGGATCAAATTCATAAAAGAACATATTTTTGTCTTTGATCCCAATACAAGTAGTAAACCATCATTATTTTATCTACAAATTGGAATAATAAGCTAGAGGTTCATTGCAAATCCATTGAGTTTGAGAAAGTCTCATTATGGATTCCTCAAGCTAAAGTAGATTCCCTAGTTCTAGTTGTAGTGAATCAGCTTCTAGATGCACCTCGAGTTCCTTGTTTTGTTGTCACCATCGAACTACCCAAAACTAATTCCATCATCGAACTCATGTTGTCCTTTTGAGTAACATATGGAGACATACTACATAACCCTTAGCAACATTTACTCTTCATAATCTAATATGCATTCTTGTAAGCAATCTCAAGCAATCACAAAATTCTCAAGTAATCTCATAAAATCTTACGTAAATTAATTACATAAACGATAAAAAGTTTAAAATACAATCTATTGTACCTTATGATATATATAATATTGAGTGGTAGAAAAATCTAATGATATAGTTCAAAACTAGATATTATAAGGATAAAAGACATTATAGACCAAGTAAAATGATGTTAATATTTAGGCTCATATCTTATTATAGTATAATGTATGAGGCATTTCAATGTGCTAATTTGAAGCCATCTCACATAAGTGGTTAGTTATATCATATGCCATGGGGTTATTGCTTGAATATTCATATTCCTACATAAAGTAAAATATATATGTAAGTAGATTGAAAAATGCAGTAAAATGAGGAGAAACTTCAGAGATCTTAGTCACCAAGTGCAAGTCTAGAAATAAAAACTTAAGGTACAATCATTGGTGAAAACACTATATCCTCTCAAACTTAACATTACTAGATCACAAAAAGTTCACCTATAGTCCTATTCTTCATTGCAAAAGGTCTACAGTTTCATTGACAAGAGAAAGTTAAGAATTGTTCCATATCCAATTCATAGATGTTAGGGACATTTGCATAGCATTCAGACTATAAGGGAAGAAATTAAATATAATTATCAGCCTCAAGATATAATAGTATTGCATCCCTATATGGTCAAGATATTCCAGGGTATCTAACCAAGAAGTTATAATCTAGTGGTCATTTTCAACTACCATATGTTCACAATTATCATCAAAAACTTATATTATTCATCAAGTATTATGCTTACATACTACAAGTTGTTGACCCAAAATTTGGCCCAAATGATTAAAAAAATTGCAAAGAGTTACAAGTCTCAGAACAAAATATTGTCTCAGTACTTTGCCTAATTATTATTTATGAAAAKTAATACGAAGGTATGCAAGGGTCCCATTAGGAGGTGTTTCAATTTTGTTTGAAATCATATATACCATATCTCTTGAGATCAAAATGGATTTGGCTAAGTTTTTGGATGCATTCAATGGAAGTTATTCATATGTTTATGTGATATGTTTTTATGTTAATCATGTAAGAACACTCCATTTTGCATGATGGTTGGTTACAATTTTGAGTCTTTGCTTCAAATTGCAATACAAAAATTATGTTATAAGGAACTAACCATGCATTGGGCTCAATGTGAAAATAGACCTGAGGTGGTGATGACCTATGAATTATTTTTTAGAGGCACATTAGGATAATGATGGAATTGAGTTATGCAATTTGGTATTTCACATCATATAGGATGATGTATAAGTTATATTTGAATTGTGGCACTAGTTAATGGTTTTGAAATATGTAATATATGGGATCAAGTATAAGCTTGACAACATTTTATGGAATGAATCTTAATGTATAATATTGTACTGTTTGTTATGGCATTGAGGTATTAAGTAAATTTTTAATGTTATAACGCCTATGGTAAGGTGTATGGCCAATTTTACGAGCTCATATGAGAGGTTGATAATACAATGTGATATGGTTTGAATTCATGGTATGGAATATAGTTGAAGGTTGGTATATACATCATGTGGTGGATAGCAAGGAGTTGAGCCAATGCAAAATTTAAGGAGTTGAGCCAATGCGAGGTGATAACACACAACAAAATGGAATTATTAGCGTCTGAAGTCAAGGTATGCAATTCTATTGCTACTATAGATGTACATGATAACTATGGTAGTTGTTTGTTCATTGTTTAAAGTTCTTGATGACTCTGTTCGAGTTTAAATCACTATGTTTCTCTCATTTTTCACCATGCTCGAATGTGTTTGAATTTTTCCATGCAAACCTTATTTAAATTTAACAATACAACAAAGTTGTTTCCCCATTATTGACCTTTGAATCCCTGTATACTACACTTCCTTGTCATATTTTTTGAGCATTCACAATGGTGATGTACATTGAGATTTAAAAAAAATAAAAATTGAGCTATATATAGTTATACTCTATCACTAAAGGAAAATTTAAGAAATAAAAAAATAGGGATTTTCCTATTCATTACATTATCTACCTATAATGTGCTCTATTTTCCCCATACCAAAGTGTGGTTATGAGCTTAAATGCATTGCAATGTGTTTTCTCATCAATAAAGTTGGTGTTCCTATACATCACTTTCCTCCATTACTCATAGTCAACACTCTATTTAATGAGAAACAAGCATGTATTGAAACAATGTATCAAGCATATAGAAAATTGATTGGGTTTCAAGGTCACATATTTTAGCCCATCATAGCTTTGTTTCAAAGAAATATTTCTAGTTGAAATTAGTACTTGTGTATACTACTAAACCCATTATTTTATTCCATGTCTCTATAACCATTCCTTTCACTACTACTTGCATGGAAGAAAAATTATTTTTTACAAATAATAAGGAAATAGAGCATGATATTCAAGATCTATCAAATAATAAACTGCCTTTGACAAAAAGAAAATAAATGACTAGAGTAAACTAAGCCCATACTCTGTAAAGTTTGCATGCAATTCATAATTACTACATCCTCTCAATCCTGATACTTCCTAACCCCAGCCATATTTTGTTACAGGTATGAACTAACTGAGAGGGGGGGTGAATCAGTTAGTGTAGATTTATTAACAATTTACTCTCATTTTTAACTTTGAATCATTAATCTTAGTGGCAGTGAGTCTTAACTGTGAAATCCAGAGTTATAAACATAA
>ML787014.1:377770-415054 GCA_009831015.1 Picea engelmannii | reverse complement strand
AAAAAAAAAAAAAAAATTGTAAATAAATTTTCAAGTGACCATTTGGGGTCCAATTTTGGGTTGCTTATTTGCGTAGGGATTTGTTGTCAATGCCACAATTTCAATTAGGTCGTAAAGATCTATGATTTTCATGTTTAGAATTTTAAGGTGTTGATTTTAAGGTTTTTTTGAGTCACTGTCTAAGTTTCAAAGGCCATGTTTGAAAAATGTTGTAATTTTGACCCTGTTTAAAAAACTAGTGCTACCAGTAGCACCACTTTTTGATTTGAGGGTTGATTTTCATGTTTTTAATGCAAAAATATGGGTTTTGAGGGCTAGAGTTCTCGTTAAGTTGTAACTTTGTTGCAATGGAATTTATCTATGCAAAATAGTTAAAAGCCATGAAAGATCGCCTTGAAAAGGTAGAAAATTGTATTGAATATTCATACCCTATAGAGCCTGAGCTTCACAGTGAACAAGAAAGGGAATTTCACCTGGAAATTTCAGATGAGCCTATAGATGAGTCATTGATTGATCAGGGAGAAATTGATTTTGAAGTTGTTGAATATCTAGAGAATTCAAATCCCCACCCTCCTCCCGAAGAGCCCATCTCTTAAGAGAAGATATTCAATAATTATAATGAACTTGAAATAAATAGTGAAGCAGATTCCTTGATAGTTCCAGTTCCAATCTCTCAACCATCAGATGACTTAATAACAGATAATGGAAAAATGGAAGACAACTTCATTTTATCAATTCCATATCATTATGAACAGTGGTTGGCCTTCCACCATGACAATCTAATTCAGAAATTCATAAAAATTTTACAAGGTTTGTCAGACTTCAAAGTTTGGTTGAATAAAGAAAGACACATGTTTTTTGGGTGGTCTATTCTCAAGAAAAACTCCAAGTTGATAAAACTTGGAAAAGGATATTCAACGATTCATCCCGAACAAGGAATTTGTAGACATATGAGGTCTTATTTCATCCATGACACGGTTAGTCCTACTTATTTCCACCTTATCCATTTGGATGGTGAACCCATGAACCTATTAGTTAATGGGCAACAACTCAAGATTTTCTTCAAATGAGGATTCTTTTGGTGACCAAGGCCACCTTTTGTAATGTATCTCTAACCTTTTCTTTCTTTCAATTATTTCATTCGTTGCTTTGTAATTAATGGTTTATTATTGATCAATTGATTTGTAGCTTATGTATCATATGATTGTAATTTTTTTTCATTCTTTTATCCATTCATGTACTTATGTTGGGTATTGTTGAGAACTTTGTTTTGTAGATTATGAGGTTCTCACATGCTCTCATTCCCAAAGATAAACAACACGTCCCTATGTGGAGCCAGATGTTGTCCACCAAGACCTTGGACAACCATGAATATGGAACATCAATCATGACGAAGACCTTGGAAAGGATCATCAGGGCATTTGGCCCCTTTCTCTTCTCTCTATCCTCTTCTTCCTCCATGAAATTTTCGCACCCCAGTGGGGAATTTTGTAAATAGCGTGTTAGCATGGTGGGTCAATTATGTAAAAGACTTAGTCACATGGAATTTTCCATTAGGGACGTCCTTCCACTGAGTGTTTTTTCCTTAGGTATTTATTTTTATTTTTTTAATAATAAATATCTGAGTTTTTCACTCAAAAATCCTCCAAAGCGGTGGAATGGCTCTTTACTAACCGAGCCCATGGTCGATTAATGTCTAGGGTCAATTTATACTACCATGCTAAACATTATCTAAAGTCTTTTGGAATTTCATTAAGTCCCCCTTAGGATTTTTAATAGTTAAAAATTTCCCGCAGCATGGAAATTTTAATTATTTTTTTATGTAAAATGTAAAACATTAGTCCTTGGAGATTTTGTATAGGGGTGTGGGTACTCAAATAAAATGGCTTATGACCCCCTACACCCTTGGACCAATTTTGAGCTCATCTGGACAATTTTTTCTAAGCCAATGTCCATGAGGAGTCTAAGTCAATAAATAGTCAACAAATAATTGGCTAAATTAAAAATGCCAAATTTTTCCTAAAGTTGTAAAACATGAGAAAAAGGGGAAAAGGTGTTTCCTAAGTCATTTATATGTAATAAAGGGTCAAATAAAGAAAATCCTCCCTTTCCTACCCCTCATACAACTTAACTTTAGAGAGGGGGGCGAATTTGTCCCTTGTGGGGCACACCACCTCCATTGGATTGGCCATTTGGTGATGGGGACCACATGGGGGGGCCATTCCACACCTTGGGCGACCCCTCGGGGCACTAGAGAAGTGTTTAAACATTAGGAAAGGGGGTTTTCACCCCCATTTTTCTTTCTTCCCTCTCTCATGGTGCCCCCCCCCCCCTTCATGCATGTCAAGGACAAGTGTCAAGTCATAAGAGAGGCTCCCACCTCTCTCCAAAGTATAAAGGAATGCTCACCCCTCCCATTTGGGACTAGTTTTTGGATGAGGTTTGGGATTTGGAAAGTTTGGAGAGCTCCATTGTACTCTTGTTATTTTCTTGCTAATACAATCAAGCTTTGGGGGAAGATTTTTGGGTTGGCTGGTGTACTTTTTGTGTGGTAACTTGTTGTGTTTCATTGTTGGTTTTTCATTTGCTTATTGAGGCCCAAGAAAACTATTTTGTTTGGGTTAGTTCTATTTCATTTTTGTAATAGTTATTTAGTGATTTTTCTTGCGGTAGCTAAGTAGTCTATGCAAAATTCCTGGTTGAACAAGTGTAGTTACTTTGTATTGTTTTGAAACTCACCCTTGTGAGCTTGTGAAGATAGTTTGTGGAGTGCAGGTTGCCTAACTTGGATAATGGGATTCCTTGGTTGGATGCCCTACTTCTTCAATACTTTGTAAGGATCAAGCCCCTCTCTTCCTCCACATTTTGGAAGCAAATTCCTTTTCTCTCCTTTGCTATTTTATTTTCTGTTATACACTATTTCACTACAATATTTCAATTACATGTGTAAATATTGTAAATTTTGTAGCTAATTTTTCACTAACATACCATAGCATTCTAACTTCATTTTTAACATTTTCTGCATATTTTTGCTTGTTGTTTTTTGCATATTTGTGACAGGTTAAGGGGAAATTCTTTCAAAATTTGAGCAGAAATCGAGTGTAAAGGGCCACAAAGTCACATATTTTGGCCAGAAACACTTCTAAGGAGTAAAACATTCCCTCATCCCCTTCTCTTCTTTCAAATTCTTGATTTGAAATTCATTGTAAAGTTGGGAGAGTCTCCCAACTCTTCTTTCTAGCATCTTATGTTTTATTTCAACAAGCATATTTCTTTTCCTTTTGCCCACCTTGGCCAAAAAATCGGTAGGATTTTCCTCCACATTTTTCCAAAGTTGTGAGGCTTTAACACTTGTTTTTCTTTTTCCCACCTTTTCCCTTAAAGCAAATTTGTGTGGCTAGTTAGTTGTTTTAGTTTAATTTTCTACAATCACCCATTTGCCCCACTTTTCCCTTAAGGTAAAGTTGTGTGGTTGTTGGCACAGGGGCAGACCCGGGGTTCAATGCTACGATAGTGCACCAAAAAAACCCTAACTACCGGCCCTTTTGGCAACACCTGCAAAGCAGATGAAGTCTCACCTGAGGTAGAGGCAGGGGTGGTTGCAGGACTCAAGTGTCTGCAACCTTAGCTAGGACATAGATCTATGATTATAACTCTTAATATAGCACTTAGCACTACTAGTTCTTTATTATGCAATCAATAACCACTTCGTTGGTATAACAGAGCTTCACAACATTCACTATGAACTAGAATATTCAAGCACTCAGCACCAACATGTTATTCAGATCTAACAGATGAAGCGCTTAGCATATACACATGGATCATATCTAACATTCTACACACCATAAGAAATGAGCATAAGCATATATATTAGATCTATCTACTCATATCAAATCACTTAGCAAATAATCACATCAATGCATCAAAACAAGGCACAAAGAAAACAACACCGTATTTGTGTGGTTCACCCCCACCCCAGGGCTATGTCCACCAACTCTTCTTTGTTATCGTCGGCCAATCGGTTACAAGAACAGAGCCTTAGTGATCAGGGGATCAAATTTTGCTCAATTTTCAAAGTGCTCGGAATGCGATGAAAACAGTGTCATTGCATCTGTCTCGTCTTCCTGATTCTGGCAGTATATTTACTTTGTCAAATGGACGTCGTATGGAGAAGATATCGCGATCTGTTCGCCAAGCCAAACAGGCAAAAATTTTAGATGCTGATTGTACCTGTCCGTACAGTCCGTACGGTCTGACGTGGCAGGGTTGTACAGACCATACGATGATGATGTGGCAATTTTTTATTGGTTGATTGTTGGCAAGTTGGGTGTTGACACATGTCCCGTACCTGGCAAATGTTGTGAGGACACGTGGCCCAATCCGAAGGCGCCACGTGTCACTCATTTTTGGTTTATTTGGTTGTATAAAATTTTATGGGAGTCCGTGGGGTTCAACCCCCGGACCTCCCCCACTTTGTAAAGACTTCACAACCCTCCGCTAACCAATGTACCGCCCTTTGTTCCTTGTTTTATATGTCAACGCAATTATATTTAAATTTGAGTGTTGTATTAAGTGGAAAGGGGGGCGGGCCGGGGCCTAGCCCCGACCCATGGTCTCATTGCATATGACCACCATATACTATATGGTGCGCGTGGTAACGTTTGGCGCACGGGGTTCATAACCCATAGCCCACGGTTTATATGTATTGCGCCATATGCCCGAGACCTGGAGCGGAAGTTACACAGTTTTAAAACGACGTTAACCACCTTTTATTAATGCGCGAGGTCACATGGCCATACGCCCAGGTGCCAAGGCAGTTAGGGGCTGGGGCGCCCTTAACCGTCCTATGGTTTTCAATGTTGGCACGGTTGCGCCTGGTGCCAGGTTTATATGCTTTAAAATGTGTGTGAGCCAGGTTCAATGAAGAAGGGTGCGAATTGTAGAACCAGAGACAACAAGCTTGAAGAAGGAGACTTCCAGGAGGCCTATCTTTCTCATTTTTCGACCGATTGAGGTGCCGAAAGAGCCCAGACAGGGGTTTTGGGATGCTGGGAATCCATTGGAGTAGTCGGTTTGTCAGTTTGAGGATTGTAAGACATGTTTTTGAGCACTTTTGAGCAATTAATAATAATAAACCATTGGAAGCTGGACCAGGAGATGTAGCCCATAAGAGGGGTGAACTCCTTTATCAAATTGCTGTGTTTATGTGCTTATGTTCAATCATTGTGCTACTGTCTATGTATAATTTGCATAAATAATCCTTTAATTTATGTGTTKCAAACTGATCCATTTGCTTTAAACACATAACATTTCACTTGCAATAAATTTTCAAGTTTTTCAAGTCTTCTTCATTTTTAGATCACTTAGAAACCCTTACTCTGCACAGGATAGAAGATCTGCACAGCTCGCTAGATCCTTCTTCCTTGCCTTACAACACAAAGCCTTATATATCTTCACATAGGGACTTGTGATAATCTCTACAAGTCTATACAGAATGAACAAAACCTTTGATCACACAGATCCCATCTTGGAACTTAGCCTATATCACATAGATACAATATTCAACTACTACTACTTTCTTGCCTATCCTTCTATTTATACATACAAAAGTAGCCTAAGCATGGGTAAACCCATGGGCCAACATCCCTTTCCCATTACATATTCCCAAAACCCAAAAAGGGACCCAAAAGTGGGCCGAGATTCCGTAATCTCTGCTTCATCTGGCGCTCCATCTTCAACAGGCTGTCGAAGTCCCAAAATGGTCAAATATGACCAAAATTATCCCAAAACTTGGTCAAGCGCCAACAGACCCCCAACACTCACCTGTGAATCATCCCGAGTCACTTTGGTCTGAGCAATTTTGCCTTGAATGCTTCGATCTTGGATCGAGCAGCTTTGGCCTGCTGCAATGCTACGACCTCTTGCTCAATGAACTCCTAGATCACTGCATCATTCACTGGCCCTTCTAGGCATTGTTCTGTTGTGATGACGACCTATTCTAGCTTGGCTCCTTAGATTTCAACTTCGGTGAACATTTGGCATGCATTTTCTTGCATTGGTTGAAGTCGTTGAGAGACTTCCATCACTTTACTTTGAATCATGTGGATCTGTTGTTGGGTCGTGCATTGTTCTTGAAGCCCCTTAATTCTTTCAATGGGTGTTAAGGCCTTCAGCTGTGGCTATAACATATCGACATGCTGCTTTGCTTCTTGGAGCTATGAATCCAATGCTTGTAACTATGGATTCTCCGTGAGGTTCTCGTAAGTGTAGGCACTCATGTTACTCAATTGCTTGCATTCCAAGGCAAGAGATTTTAATCTGCCAACTGCGTTGCGGGAAGTTGCTTCCCTTAGGTCTCTTACCTCTTGTGGAGTTTCGGGTACATCGCTGAGCTCTAAATCTACGATGCACTTCTATAGCTTATGGATCACATCTTCAAGCTATGTCGCCTACTGTGGGATTATTTCTTTGGTTTGTACCTCAATGACTATCATAGAGTGAAGTGCTCTGTTGACCGCTTCCTTTACCACCAGTTGCTCTACAATCAATCATTCCTTTCCTTGTTGTAGCTATGCTTTCTCATCATTCCATTTTTCTTGGAGAGCACTCTTTTCTTGTTCTACAACACTGTGTTGTTCTACAAGTGCTCCCTGTACTTGTGTCAAAGCCTGGATGGCTTGTTCTGCTTCATCTTGTTCTTTTTGAAGTTGAGCCTCAACTGAATCCGTGATTCGATGGATTTGAGCGGGCTCATCTCCTTCTTCTGGTGTTTTGACTGACAAGGGTGCAATGGAGACTGCACGCCTTGACTGAAGTGCCTACTGCACTCCTTGGAGCTCTATCTCGATCCAACTGTACATCGCCTCCTGCTTGGCTTCCTACTTCTCTGTAATCTCTAACGAAGCATCATTCAATGCAGCGATGATGAAGTTAAAGTCATCCAGGGTGAGGATAGTCTTGAACTTGGTCTTGGTTTCTTTCATTTTCTTTTTGGACGAAGGCTTCTGGGGGGACACGTTTCTTTTCTTCGAGGTGTCCTCCTCATCCTTATGCGATGTTTCCTCGCTGGTCTCTTCACCAACACCTCCTTGATCTGGTGACATAAACGCAGTCTTCATGGATGTGTTGTCTACATCCTGAACTTCTTCAGGCTTCTTTGTTTTACTAGGTCCGGGTGTATCCTACGCAGCTTCCAGACTATCTACATTAGACAACTCCACAACGCTGGGATAAGGAGGTCCGCCGACCATTCCTTGGTGATTTCCTCTAAATCTTCCTTCGTAAGCTTGTAATAGGACTGCAACTGTTGCTTATGGCCATCTGCGTGTGTTGTTATATAAATGAAGTGGTGTTCCACGTTGAACTTCATTAGGGGATGAAACCTGTGGAGGGTATTCGGGGTCATATGAGGCTCATACTGGATGGATACTTTCAACTAGATGTAGTAAGTGTGGAAGATGGCATTTGACTGCCATTGCTTGTTCATATCATTTGAATACCATAGGGTATTGAACTTCGCGGCTAATGGTTCAAAGGGCTCGATGTCCGGGAAGGTCGCACCTTCCGACATATTCCATGCAATGAATGTGATCAGTATGAGAAGCCAGCTAAAGTGGAACTCATATCCTTGGTATTGTGCTTCCCTGCAGTCCAGCTCCAACTGGTTTACCAGGTATTGCGCCCAATTCATCTGAAGTCCTTCTGCGCACTTCCCTGCGAGGTCAACGATGAATCCAGTCACTTGGGTGGGCTGGTTCTTGTGAACTAACTTACCTGCGATCAACTGACATGCAAGGCACATTGCGCCGCTCTGAATAGAGGCTACCTAGTAGCCTTGCATTCCCTTCTCGACATTGTCATAAGTCTCTTTGATCCTCTGCACTAATGCTCAGTTCGAGGTCCTTCCAGGGTAAAATTCTTGCTGACCAGGGCCTTGCATACTAAGCCCTGTGATCCAATTGATCAAGGTTGGATCCATAGTGATGCGGTGGTTCAACCATAAGTAACCTCCGTGGTAGCAGGACAACAGCAAGTTAACGCATGCGTTCACTTCCTGGTGTCTGTCGAAGCGTGGGATCTTCATCACATTGATCAGTGTGGACTGCGCGAGGTTCTGGGTCCATGACTGCGAGATAATCTTTGAAATCTTGCCTTTGGTTTTGGTCAAGTACTTATGTGGGGCGAGCATGTTGTAAGCCTTTTTTTCACCAAGGTTAAAGTTGCTAAACTTCAATGTTGAGAGCTTATCCTGGTCGACACGAATTGTGCGCACCCCTTTCAAGAGGTATGCAGTGACCGAATCATACTCAAAATCCCTGGGCATGCTGTCTCATTTCATTGTGTCGCTCAGAGGAGGTATATACGCATGTAAGATTCTCAGAATCAACTTGGCATTCGCGAGATCATCTCTATGCTTCATTCTTGTCTCCGTTGTGGTTCTGGAAGTTCCTGCTCTGTGAGCAGTCAAGGGAGAATCTTGGACTCCTCCTGTCAATGATGCTTGCACACCTGCAAACATCCTTCTTTCCGACATGACTTTCTCGGTCCTGAGATCAACGAGTACTTCCTTCGCAGATTCTTCAAGTGCGGTAAGCTCCTTGAACATACGTGCTTGGGGTTAATAATATCGAGTTCACGAAGTAATGTAGACACGACAATAAGATTGAAAGCAAGAGTGTAATGATCACTGGACAATCTTAATCAAGGTTGCGAGCTCAAATTCTCGATTTGGCAAAAGTGTTCTTCGTGCATGGCATGACGAGATAAATAGGTGAGTCGATAACAGTTGGCTCACAATGGTCATGACCCTCGATTAACTCTTGTTCGATCTGTTATGGCACGTCCCAATGGTCTAATGATGCCTATTTATTGCTTTTCTTCCCGTTTGGAGTGGAAGTTGAACAGATATATCGTTCCAATCTCTATATTGCTTCGTCATGGAGAAGTGGCATATGTCACTATTCTGATATTTCAGCAAAGTTACAATTCTATAATTTTTCTTTCTACGAGGTCTCTTCTAGAACCTCCTGTAACCTTTCAGTATTAGCCTTTTTCTTTCTTAACTTTCTATCCTTCTTTCCAGTGAGCTTCGTCTCGGTAATTCTTTTATCATTCTGAGTCTTTTCTTCCTTGGTCTTAGTTACTTGGCACTGTTGAGATTTTTTCTTAGGGTTCCTGTGTAATACTTCTTCCTTGTTTGGGATAGGTAATTCAATATTCTAGGGATTTTCTAGTGTTCACTTAGCCTCGACATCTAAGTTGCTAGTATTAAATATCCGTGATCTGCTCTTTTGTTCCTTAATCAAGTGCGTGATCCTTCTGGTCATAAAGTCTTTTAACTCTTGCTTCTTCTGTTCCAAAACTTCTTCTTCCTCCTTTCATCTGGCTTGATCTCTATCAATCCAAGGTTTTCCTATTAGCATGGTAAATGGGGCTTTGTCTTCAACAAATTTAATAATCTCAAATTCATCTTCTGTCGAAGCTCCATTGACAGTCATAGGTATCTGGGCAAGCCTTCCACATAGGTTTACTAGCTTTCCTCTGAATAAACTTATTCCTACTAGGGAAGGAATCATAGTAGGCCTTCCTATAGCTTCCCAGGTTCTTTCTAGCATAATATTCATCTGTGTTTCTTCATCTAGGACACATTCAATGTCGAAGTCCCCTATTGTTTCTTAGATGCATTCCTTCTCTTTGAAGATCTCTGATAAGATGACATGTCGATGGTCATTCAGGGTCTCTTTCACTTGTATCGATACCTTCTCTGATTCTTGCTGGGGTTCTACTTTTTCTGGATCTACCTTAGGGTTTCCTTGATTCATATTCATTCCTTCAAGATTAGCTATCATTCTAGGGCAATCCAACACTTCATGGTCCATGGCTTTGCAACAGAGACAACTAGGTCTTCTGCCAGGGAATTCCTTAGCAATATGTCTTCATTTTTTGCAACTATAACAGAGGGTTAATCCTCTCTTTCTGTTAAATGATCCCCAGCCTTTTCTATACTGTGCACTAGGATCCTGGTAGCGAACCTGCAACAAATTCTTTCTAGGATCCTACATCCATTTATTAGTCCAAACATTATTTCTATGCATAGGTATAACATATCTTTCAATATTCTTATAAGATCTATTCATATCACATCTTCTTTCATCTATTAATACCCTAGATTTCAAACTAGGACAAAACCTATCAGATATACCTAGATCCATACTCTAGAAACAAAAAATTCCACCTTTCTTACTTTTACAGAGCACAAATCTTCCAGATCTAATAACTTTTAACTATTCTTACATTTAACAGAGCACAAAGATTACAGATATTACCTCTTTCAATCAGAACTTCTCGCTTTTACCTTTCTTGGAGCACAATGCTTTTAGATCCTGCTTCAGTTGTATAGATATGACCTTCTTTCTTTCAGATCCGGCCTTCTCTCTTCATATCGGGATTCTTTCTCTCAGATATAACCTTCTTTCTTTAGTACAAAACTTTATAGATCAAGTAGAATACTGTGCACTAGGGCACAGATCTACGCACATAACTTTCACAATTTCAGGATGAATCTTTGCACGGAGCTTCCTCTTTCTCAGTTCCCAGCAATCACAATTTCAGTCCCGACAATGGAACCATTTGTTGGCACAGGGGCAAACCCGGGGTTCAATGCCACAACAGTGCACCAACAAAACCCTAACTACCAGCCCCTTCAGAAACACCAGTGAAGCAGATGAAGTCTCACCCGAGGTAGAGGCAAGGGTGGTTGTAGGACTCAAGTGTTTGCAACCTTAGCCGAGACACAGATCTGTGATTATAACTCTTAATATAGCACTTAGCACTGATGGTTATTTATTATGCAATCAATAACCACTTCGATGTTATAACAGAGCTTCGCAACACTCACTATGAACTAGAATATTCAAGCACTCAACACCAACATGTTATTCAGATCTAATAGATCAAGCACTTACCATATACACATTGATCATATCTAACATTCTACACACCATAATAACTGATCATAAGCATATATATTAGATCTATCTACTCATCTCAAAGAACTTAGAAAATAATCACATCAATGCATCGAAACAAGGCACAAAGCAGACAACACCGTATTTACGTGGTTCGCCCCCACCCTGGGGATACATCCACCAACTCTTCTTTATTATCGTCAGCCAATCGGTTACAAGCACAGAGCCTTAGAAACTCTTACTCCACACAGGACAGAAGATCTGCGCAGCTCGCTAGATCCTTCTTCCTTGCCTTACAACACAAAGCCTTTTATATCTTCACATAGGGACTTGCACTAAGCTCTACAAGTCTATACAGAATGCACAAAACCTTTGATCACACAGATCCCATATTGGCACTTAGCCTATATCACATAGATACAATATTTGAATACTACTACTTTCTTGCCTATCCTTCTATTTA
This sequence comes from Picea engelmannii, assembly GCA_009831015.1. Lineage (NCBI taxonomy): Eukaryota > Viridiplantae > Streptophyta > Pinopsida > Pinales > Pinaceae > Picea > Picea engelmannii. The sequence goes on along the minus strand of ML787014.1, from coordinate 403,624 downwards.
TACATACAAAAGTGGCTGAAGCATGGGTAAACCCATGGGCCAACATCCCTTTCCCATGACATATCCCCAAAACCCAAAAAGGGACCCAAACGTAGGCTGAGATTCTGCAATATCCGCTTCGTCTGGCGCTCCATCTTCGACAGGTTGTTGAAGTCCCAAAATGGTCAAATATGACCAATATTATCCCAAAACTTGGTCAAGGGCCAACAATGGCTAGTTGTACTTGTCATTTCCATTTTCTTAGTTCTTTTTTCCCACCTTTGTCAATGAAATTGGTTGGCTTGCCACCATCTCGTTGTAATAGTTGTGTGGCTAAATCCCAGTTATTGTTTGCCTAACTTTTCTCTTAAATCAAAGTTTTAAGGTTAGATCTCATTCTTCAAATTCAACAAGTAAATCTACTTGCCCCACTTTGCCCATTATTCTCTCCCCTTGTGGTTTGTCTGATATTGGGTAATAAGAAGGTATAAACATTGTGTGGATAGTATAATAGGCACTTCATATCTTCTTCTAAAGTCAAGAAAGGACCGACCTGACCCATGAAGCTAGAGGAGATCATAAGGTCTTTCCCTTCTTTCCTGTTGAGAATCCGGGAGGAATCGACTAACCTGTGAAGCTAGAGGGTGTATCGAGGATGGTTTGTCACCTCCCCCTACTGAGCATCCAGCAGTTCATCCAATTTCTTGGCCTAAGGACAAGGTTTTGGAGGTAGTCACCTAGTTAGGTCTTCACCCATAAATTGAGCTTAATCTAAAAAGTGACACTTAAAATTATTTAAAATCAAACAAGTTACATTGAAAAACTTTCACTTTTCAAAGCATTTTAATTACAAGTTATTTCCTCGCAAGCAATTTATCTGTCTAAGAAATCTTGTGGCTAAACTCTTATTTGAAGTCTTTTCATTTCAACATTGGAAATATTAGTGTGTTTCATTAACGTTTTTATCTTTTCAAGAAATCATTTTCTTGAAGCATTTCATGTTATAATTTATTGCAACACTTTTTATTTCATCTATGGTTAAGATCCTTTTCAAGAAATTTTCATTTCCAGTAAAGTAATTGAAATACATTTGGAAGATTATTTGTTTGTGAAAAGAAACCTAGGTATTGGTCTTATTCTGTCTTTTTTTATCAAGGCCTAAAAAAGTTATTGTTTTGTAAAAGTCATTGTTGACCTCTTGGGCATTGGGGGAACCTCAAAAATTAAAATTAACTCCCAGAAACTTAAATAATTAACTAAGCCTAGTTACCATTAGGGTCTACCACCCTTGGCTTCCCTAGGAGTTGACCTAGACAGAAGGAGTTTGTATTGAGGTGACAGTAGGTCTAGACTCAGGTACTTGCCTCCAAGGACACACCAAGTGGGTTGGAGACTTCTCCATGTTTGCAGGTGTGTATTAGGCGGCAAAAAAATCAATATTTTTCGTTTAATAATGATAAATAATGTTCTCTACCATACATATTGCACTCTAACCATCACAATCTAACCTTACAACTTGTTGCACAAACCCAATACCTAAACACAATCTTGGTAACCATACAACTTCATGACTTACATGAATGGTTTCCATGTATTCAACTTCTATAGTTGAGAGTTCAACTACATACTATATCTTGCTCATCCAATTGATTTATCCTTCAAATAGGTTAAACACATAATCACTTATAGATGTTCTAGGATCCAAATCTTCATCCCAGTTTGCGTCAACAAAGAAATGTACATACAACACTCTATCCAGTCCAATTCTTGCATGGTAGAAAATTTCGTAATTTGTAGGGCCATGCAAATAACTAAAAACCCTATTTACAGCTGTCCAATGTTCCTTCCCTGGTTTTGACATATACATGCTAAAAACTCCCACTGCATGGGCAATGTATGGTCTAGTACAGACCATTGCATACATCAAACTATCAACAACACTAGCATAGGGAACATGGGACATGTCCTCCTCCTCTTCCTATGTCTTGGGACACTTATTTACAGATAAATGTATACCTACACGAATAAGGACCTTAACAAACTTGTGTTCATTCATATTAAACCTTTGTAATACTGTCTCAACATATTTCCTCTGATTTAAATAACGTTTCCTATTTTCCTAATTTATTTTTATTTCCATGCCCATAATAATTTTTTTATCACCAAGATATTTCAAATCAAATCTATAAGACAACTAAGTTTTGATGTCCTTGATGATTTCCTTGTTGTTTCCAATCAACAACATATCATTGACATACAATACCACAGAGATAAAATGATCACCAAGTAGCTTGGAATACACATAATGATCAAATTTTCTTCTTGAGAAACCAAGTCCCAATATATAAGTATCAAACTTTTGATACCACATCCTTGGAGATTATTTTAACCCATACATGGACTTTTTCATCTTGTAAACCAAATATTTATCTCCCTTCAATGAAAAACCTTCTTGTTGTTTCATGTAGAATTATTCTTCAAGATCCCCATGTAGAAATATTGTTTTCACATCCATCTTCTCTAATTCAATATCAAAAGTAGCAACAAATTATAATAGAAAAAATAAATCTAAAACAAGTTAATTTAGCAACAAGAGAAAAAAAATCACCAAAATCAATTCCCTCTACCTAGGAATATCCCTTTTCTACTAAGCACAAATTGTAATTCTCCACTTTGCCTTCTATATTCAACTTCTTCTTAAATGTCCAATTGCTACCAATGGTATTTCTTCTAGTTGGAAACTCAACTAGATACCAAGTCTCATTCATATCCAAGGAAACCATTTCTTCAACCATGGCCTTCTTCCATAGTTTACCATCCTCTTAATCCACTTCCTCCCTAATATTTATGGGATCATCATTAGTAATATATAAAACAAAACTAGAGAAAAAATCAAGTGGACTATACTTTTCTAGTTTCCTTTTTTCCTAATTTGATCTCCTCAATACCAAAGTATGAGTATTTTCTTATTCTGATTCATGCTCTTTCATTGAGTGAGATTCTTCATCCTTCAACTCAAACTCTATTATCTCTGGTTATTTTTCCCTTGGTAGGATTTCCTATTTTGAAACATATTTAACCTCTCTAAAAACAACATCTCGACTGTAAACAATCTTCTTAGTCACTAGGTTCCAAAGTTTATAACCCTTTATACCATCTTTATAATCAATCAAGATGAATTTTTCAACTTTGTTATCAAGCTTACTCCTATTTTTCTTTGGAACATGCACATAAGTATCACAACCAAAAACTCCAATATGTTTAAGAGAGGGTTTTTTACTATTCCATGCCTCAAGTGGAGTTTGTTCCACCAACATTGATCAGGGTGATTGATTTACCAGGTAACATACAATATCCACTGCTTCTACCCATAATTCATTTCCTAACTTGGCACCACTGAGCATGCTCCTTGGTTTTTCCATCATCATCCTATTCATCCTTTCTGCAACCCCATTATGTTTTTTTTTTGTTTGTTAGTTTGTCTGTGACCTGCGGGACTAGCCTGTGGCTGAGAAACCACGACTCAGGGGCATCTAAGCCATCAAAATCACCTCGGGATAGCACTCGGCTTGAGCCACAACAACCCTTAACATGGATGGATTTTTTGTCCCCGCAGGTTTCGAACCGGTGACTTAAAATCATGGAGTTCCTTAACAACAAACTCCATCACCGATTGTCCTAAACCTCGGGGGCACAACCCCATTATGTTGAGGTGAGTATGGAATAGTCTTTTTCCTTGCTATTCTGTACTTCTTATAGAATTCCTCAAATTCATTCTCACAAAACTCTCCAACATTATTTTTCCTCAACACCTTTATTTTATTCTCTCTCTAATTCTCCACAAGATCCTTAAACTCTTTAAATTTATCAAATACCTCATATTTCTTTCAAAGGAAATAAATCCACGTGTTCCTAGAGAAATCATGTATGAATGAAATATAGTACACATATTTACCTAATGATGGAACAAACACAAGTTCAAACACATTATTGTGTACTAACTCTAAGGTTCCCTTTTCTTTTGTAGCACCATATGAGAATATTACTTGATTGTGTTTACCATATATGCAATGTTCACAGAAATCAAAATCCAGTGTGTGATTAGACAAACCATCAACCATACCTTTACCATGTAATGCTCAAGGACCCTTCTCTCCAATATTTCCCAGTATTTAATGCCATAACATTTTATCTTCTCTAAAGACAGTAGGGGTTTTTTCTTCTTCATTTCCACCCTCAAGAAAAATACAATTGTTACACACATCAATGATAATGTTTCTCAATATCGTGTACAGAGTTCCATTCTGAACCCCCCTCATTAAAACCATTTCTCCTCGAACCATTTTGTAGGTTTCCATTTCAAACAAAATATGTACACCTGCATCACTCATCTAACTTATAGATATCAAGTTTCTATCCAACTTTGGAAAGTGAAAAACCCTAGGGAGTGTTCTAATCCTTCCATCCACGAGGATCAAATTGATTTTTCCACATCATGTGATTATGATTTTCAAGTCATATCCTAGGAAAATGTCACCTCCATATTACTTTTCATATTCACAAAACCACTCCCTATGGGGAGTCATATGAAAAGAAGCACCCAAGTTAATCAACCATATATCAGGATCCGCGTGTGTGCTTGAAGAATCCAAGTACACATCCCCTCCTTCATATGATGAGGTCTTCCCTTATATGGAAGGAACACCATAAGATCCTGTTGGAAGATTGGTTGTTGTCATTGATGTCAACCCTAGTCATGGGTTTTGGACCGCAATATTGATGAAGGTATTTGGACATGAAGGACAATGCACATGTAGATACAACACCCATGGATGGATAGTATACATCATTTTGTTTCTGGTGGTATGTTGCATGTCACGTGGATCCTCATGGTTGAGGAGAAATGAATTTTTGAAGATGACAAAGTGAATTGAAGAAGGAAGTACATGTAGGCCCTCAAGATAATTAAAGAAAAGAATTACAAAATAAGAAAGTGTCAGGTCAGCCCTAATGTTAAAAGGAAGTGACATAAATGGTATAAATACGTATCATTATACATTCATTTGATACACAAGTCAAATTTCAGAGGAAATCAGAAGTAAAGAAGGTCGGATTTCAAGGGAGGATGAAGTCTTTTGGTGATGTGTTCTAAGGTATGTTATTTTCAAGTCATCTTACCATTTTCGCTATAACTTTATTTCTAGAAAGATTCAGATGGTGAAATTGCTATGTTATTGAGAAGACATATCAAGGTACCTATGGTAAAATTTTCAGCTCTTGATTCAATATAATTATGGAGATACACTCTGGAAGATAGGGTTTTTGACCAGTCATGAAGCTAGTCAATATACAGGTGTTCCGGGTAAAACAATCATAACTTCTTCATAGAGAAACCAAATGAAGTGGAATGAATTGAATTGGAAAGAGTACGGACTGTAGTTTCTTGTGTGCAAGGTTTAGAATCTTATGTTAAATATTGAGCGTGGAGCATTCTGTACAAGTTTGGTCTCCTCAATAAACCAGAATTGAACAAGGCCTGCCATTCTCTCTATAACTTCTTTTTGGGGAGGATTCAAGGAGTGAAACTTTGAGAAGTTTAAGAGAATACATTGAGTAATGTTATCTACAGGATCAGAGTATTCCAAGAATTGAATAATTTTATAAATTGAAGAAGTCTCAGGAAGCATTATCAAGTTCTATGTCATGGTTGGTTGATGGTGATGATTTAATGTAAACTTTTATTATCTCTCATATATTCTTGGGTGGAAGGAAGGGGAAAGGATGGAGAGTTCAATTCTCTCTTGATATTATAGGATTGTATATTCCTCTTGGAGGTTTATCCCTCCCTTTACATTTGGAAGTTGTAGCTACCTTTGGAAGTCATTACTTCCCTTGAACAATAACTATTTATTATTTCTCATATATTGTGCATGGTGTATTGTGGTGTATTGGTGTAACACTTATACTATTGTTCATTGCTCATTGGATATAATTGAATGGTTTAAGTATAAGTTGAAAAAGGTTTTAAATTGTACTTGATACTGATTCACCCCCCTCTCAGTATCAACAAATCCCTTGCCTTTATCAACACTTTTAGATCTACAATCCTTGTTATAACACCCATTTTTACCACATTTCCATCATTTTCTTAAGGAGTTTCCTAGATATTTAGATCTACCTCTAGATTTAGCTCTCCCCCTAGAGGAAATATTTTTATTTCTATCCCAGGAATGACCTCTTACAAATAAAACATCCATGCTCTGACTATCCATGGTTTTCCACCGTGTTTATTCTGATAACAAGGATGAACTCACATCATCAAAATTAAATGTGGTTGCATTACTCCCAATAGCTACAACTAGACTATCCCATGAATTTGGAAAATAACACAGTAAAATAATACACTTATCTTCATCGGAAATTTTAATATCAATAGACAACAATTGAATCACCATAGTATTAAAGGCATTTAGATGCTCTATCACAGAGTCTCCATCCTTCATCCTTGGGAGGTATAGTTCTTTCAAAGGAAAAGTTTGTTTACCAGGGACTTAGATTGATACAAAGTACCTAACTTGTCCCATCATGCCTTGGTTTTAGCTTCTCCTAATACATTTAGTAACACTAAATCTGAAATACACAACCATATTCTACTTTTTACCTTCCTATCCACTTCATTTAGTCTTCTACCAACATAGCCATAGATGCAGTACCAGGATCCACAATGACCCCCTGGTCTTTCTCTACAAGAAGGTCATCCATATTGAGATTCCATAGCTGAAAGCTTTGCCTGTTAAATTTCGTAATCTTTATTTTAGACATGCTCACCATTCTCTTTCAGCATAAGAATCACCACTACAGAGCTCCCACTAAAACTAGGTTGATCACATACCTTGTATAAAATTTCTCTATCAAAATGAGTTGAAACCTTAATAACAAAGGCATCCCCCTAAACCCAATAACCACACTCTAATACCAAATGTAAGTTATAAAACTTTACAGTAAAATAATGCATACATATTCTTTATATATATAAAAAAAAAGAATAAAAATAAAATTCATGCACATTACTTAGAAATTTACTCGAGAAACCCTTAACTGGGAAAACCAACAAACCATAGAGTCGCACCTCTATTTCTCAATCTTATTAACTTCACCATTTAAAATACAATATATAGGATTACACAACATCCAAAATCGTAATCCATTAACCAAAATTAGATTACAATTGTAATTCCTTAACTGGAATTAGATTATAATGGGCCAAAAACAGATAAAAAACAAACCCCCCCCCCTCCTAAAAAAAAAATGGGATATACCCCCAAACCCTTTAGAAAAGGGGGTTGCTGAGCTCCAGTTTTGTCATACTTTACGCCATACAAATACACTCATCATTACACCTTCTCCCTGCATTTCGTCAATAATATATCGCTAATTACACCATAAACCTCCATTATCTCTTGTTATTCATCCTATGTGGTTAATACATAATTTTCCATATTTTTAGTAATTAAAAGGATGATTATACAATAATTTTGTCGATGATGGTTTAATCCTACGTTTTTATGTCCAAGCAACATGTTCTGTACTGTTCAGGCTACAATATATGCACTGTCCATGTTCTGGTACCCGCATTGTAGGTCATCTGATACTCCAAGTCATCCAGTACCAGATCGTCTGGTACCAATATTTCGCTCATCCGATACTCCATGTCATCTAGTAACAACTCGTCTAGTACCAATACTGTGCTCATCCAGTACTCCAAGTCATCCGGTACCAGAAGGGTCTACAGTCAACCAGTGCCTACACAACCATCTGATACCCATAATCCATGTCATCCAGTACCCACACTCCATGTCATCCAATACTCAGTTCGTCCGCTACCAATACTACACTCATCCGATACTCCAAGTCATCCGGTACTAGAAGATTCTACAAGTCATATGGGACTCACACTCCATGTCATCCACTACCCACACTCCATGTCATTCGATACTCACACTCCATATCATCCAGTACTCACAATTCAACACATCCAGTACTAGAATGTTCCATAAACCATTCGGTACCAGAATGCTCCAAGTCATCCAGTACCAGCATCAACAACAATCTGTACTAGAAATAATTTGAAATTTTGGAAAGCTTCTAGAGGAAAATTGGGGACATGGGTTTTTTCTAGAGAGAAGTTTACATGTAGACTCATGTGGCATAATTCATCCATCTCACACTTGTGGACCTCCATCACAGGGGGAATGATTTTGCCAAAATTAGTGAAAATCTCAAACTACCAACTTGTGCCTCAATTTACTTGCAGATGGAATCAGATCCAAAAATTCTAAGATATGAGTTGTGTCTAAAACATGAAAAATTGAGTAATAGGAGGGAAGTTTTTCAAAATGAGAATTAGGTTGGAAGATATGGGTGGATCCCTAACTCGAATCTGCCCAAATTGTAGCCCTGATTTTTGAAGATTTTTCCTAAAAATGTAAAAATTGATTTCAAATTTTAGGGATTCGGTTTCATCCATTCCTCCATGGATCTCATGTATAAATAATCCTCATAGGGCTATGAGAAAGCCAATTATCATTATGGGACATTCATTAATATTTAAGGTCAAAAAGTTATTGTTAGAGTGATCTTCTCTTTTGTAATTTCTGAATTTGATGAAATGGAAGAGTTATTGCTCCTGTGCAGAGTTCCAAGCATTCAAGTGATCTAATTTCTTTCAAGCAGCACTCACCACCTGGGAAGGGCCCCTCAGAGTGAGTAAGTGTTTCCATGTTTCATTTATTTAATAGTTAGATTTTATTTCATTTACATTTTTAAATTTGTATTCATGTGTAATTTGATTTTTTTATAGATCATGTTTGATTGTAATTTCAATTTCATTTTATGAATTCATGTTTAACAAACACTCATATTTTAGTGTGTGCATTATTGTTTCATCTATAACCATTGATTGAATTGTTAAATTTTGATTGATCTTCATTGATTTGATTCAAAACAAAGAATATAAACACATTCAATTCCTAGTCGTTAATTAAAGATCTCTAGTAAGAAGTATTTCCATGAAACAAAGTATGAGATTTTCATAGTTATTTAATGCAAAGATAAACCATAAGTTGCTCATGTGATGATTTGATTATTCTCATTACACTTCAGCACATTGACATCACATGTTTTATTTCATTACTTTGAGGATTTTAAGTAAGTTGTTAGAACTCTGATTTCATAAAAAAAACATAGAGCTCTCAATAAATTTCTATCTCAGGCATTCTGAAATACAAAATCAAGAAATAACCATGATGAATCTGAATCGAATTGGAATGATTATAGATCAGCCTGCAACACAAATTCCAGAACTAAATCTAATTTTTAATTTGCAAATTGGTTGTGCATTAAATAAGAGGCAAAATAATCAGGTTTGAGCAAAGAGAAGCATTCAAACATACTTATAAACAAAGAAGTATTTATTGCCAATAAATGAATTGATTATCATTTATATACACTAGAACAAATCAAAATTTTGAGAAGGAAACTTGATGGAATAGAGTTGACAGTTAGTTTGACTGAGTTTTTAGAGTGATTGGGTATTATGATAAGTCATTATTTCAAGTGTGTCGTTGAAGAGTTAGTACTTTGTTTTACATATTATTTGATTGAGTACTCATTTTGTATGAGTGGTTTGTCTTATGAGTTTAATTACTAGCTTTAAGATTTCAAGTTGAGTTGATTAAGCTTAGTAATCTATTTTGTTTTGGTTTGAAAGTCAAGTTGAGGTTACTTTGTTTACAACATATTTGGTTTCATTATAGATTGTGGGTACCAATTTGCATTATAATTTATTTTATAAATTTCAAAAATTTAGTTGATTAAGTGAATCTTAGGTGTTGATTGAGTTTGATGATTTTGAGTTTCCCACACTCGGTTTTTATTTCCCGTACCTTTGGATTACTTGCACTTTAATTTCACATAGCTTCAATCACCAATAGACATATTAAAGGTCTAACTCATGAGACATGGCCTTCCCGCATTGGAATTCTTCCTAAGGTGTTAGTTTCTCTCATGAATTTCATTTTCGTTTGCTTGTTTCTTTTATTTCATTTAAGTGTGGATCCTCTATAGGAAATTATCATTGAAGGGCATAAAAATTATGTATGCTACTCACGATTAATCACATGGACATCAACCTGAGTGCATGAAAGACTGTGATCTAAGCCTTTATTGCATTAAATTATTCCTACGTCCTAGGGATCAATTGTAACACCCCTATTTCCCCCAACTTGTAATTAATCAAAAAATAGGATTTACCATGCTAAGGCATGTGGACAGTGTAAATGTATTATTATTTGAGTTGCCAATAACTCACTGTGGGGGTGAATCCTTGAAAGTACTGGCCATGATATCACTAGAGGAAAGAATGTGAAAACTATAAGGGAGGGTCATTATATCAAATAATCCCAAATTCCATTGATGAGGATAATAAACCTCCTTCGGATCCCAAGGAGAGAAATTAGTTAATGAAGAAAGGACTAGTAGTTGAATTATCAACCACTCCCATGAATGGAAGCATGGCCAAAAATGCAGAATGTCAGCCTGAAGTACCACTGGGTATGATAGGCCAAGCTGACCAGAGTTCCCTTCTGACAGAAGGAACAAGATAGGTCGAGAACCTTCCTGGAAGAAAGATATACAAATGGATAAGGAGAATGAGTAGAGACCTCCAACAGATAATGGACAGAAGGTTGTGAGCTTGATGCTGAGTGACCATATGATAAACCTCATCAAGGCCATAACAAAGAAGGAAATCTCTAAAATTTTACAGAGAACAGAACTCGAGCAAAAGCTGAAACAGAGAAAGAGCCCTTGAGAAATGCAAGAGTTCCCTGGTGATATCATGGCTTGGCATGGGGGTGGACAGAGTGCTAAGAATGAATGCCTTTGAGCCTATGGTTGGGTGGAAGGACGAACACCCATAGTCAGTTAGTTGGCTACCACCTGTAATAGATAAGTAATCGCATATCTTGTGTATTTAAGTGGTACTGTGAATTAAAATTGGATATCCTATGAATGTTGCAGGGATAGATATGTTTTCTTAATGATTTATAATGTATCCCATTTTGGTGTCCGATTGATTGTATAATTAAGCAAGTATTAAATTATATGGATGGGATATGTTTTATACTCGTAAATGCTTGCATCCTGTGGGGGCTTAAACTAGAGCCACGAACTGTGAGCTCATCGACCTTGGGCATAGTTTCATGTACGCATGTTGACCCTCCTAGTCATTCTGAGTCCCTTGGAGGATGGAGTCTGTTAAATCTCATGAGAGATAGTGAACGTCTGCACAGTCTCTCTGCGAGGAAAACTAATACCAATAACCACTTAATTTCTAGAGTTGAGGAATGAACGTAAGGGGTGCGCAGAAGGATTCTTCCAAGTGTTATGTTCTAGAGAAAGAGCGCAAGGCTCTTAAGCCTTTCAAAGCCAACCAAGCTCAGGAATAATAGCAAGATTGAAGTATCGAAAGGGAAGGCTCCTTTGTTCAGATGACGAATGAACTAGAAACCATTCAGAAAGAGCCAAGGTCTGTTGTGACCATTGGATACGGAAAGGAGTGTGGGAGTTAACCCCTTGAGTCCTCTGGACTTCACAAGTTCGAGGAACTGTGAGTTCATCATAAGGGAAGTAAAAATCCCTGAAGTCTCGAAGTTAATATGGGTCGTGGATCTCTGAATCCATCGGGATCCTTCTCGACCATCTGATCTATGAGATTCAGAGTCCGCGCTTCGATAGAGTCGCATGTTGGAGTGACCAAAACCCCAAAGGTGAAGTTACAGAGAACTTAGGAGACACTCACAAAGTTACCAAAAACTCTACATCTTAGTAAGGAGTGCTTCAGAGAAAGTTGCTAGGAGGGCACAGATATCCCTTTGAGGAATAGAAGGGACATAGACCTTCAAGGTCTGAGCAGTTGAAGATTAGAAGAGATAGTGCTAAGAGGGCGCAAGAGTAGGAATTATTCCAAGTCCCAAAGCTCAGAATAGATAAGCTCTTTTCAGAAGCGCTGACGAGGTCCAAGAGATAGACTCATGGGAAGAACAAAGGTCGAGGCCTTTGAATACTTAGAAAATCCTCTAAGCTAGAGGAAGTTGAAAGCTCAAGAGGAGGAGTGACAAAAACTGTCAGATTAGTTGTGGAGAGGAGCCTGGACCATTATATCAGCATCCAGTGAACAAAGGAAGTGCAGAGGAAGGGAACATATCCCATCTGTTGGATCTGAGCGCGAAGGACCAATAATCATCGGATCAAAAGGGACACATGGTAGATATCTGTTGTCCTCGGGTGAAAGTAAATTTTGAGATTTGAGGTTCCCAACTTCCGGAGAGCCGAAATAGACCTGGACTATCAGATCCAGAGGATAGGTGGCGTGAATCTATGGATTCTGGGTAAAGACCCTAAGTATATGTCAACCGTTAGGTCATCCAAAGTCGATATAAACCGTTAGATCTAGACAGGTGGCGTAAATCTGTGGATTCTGAGTGAAGATCTGAAGTAAACCTCAAGCATCGGATTGCCAAAGTGAATCTGAGCCATCAGATTAGCATCTTCAGGAAATCCATTCGAGAGTTTCTCAGTTGAGATTTGAGATTTGCAAAGTACGAAGTTTCAGAAATCCAAAGTGAATCCCAATCATCCAATCAGCCGAAGAAGATCTGAGTCGTTAGATCACCTGAAGTAAATCTCAAGCATTGGATCACCAAGGTGAATCTGAGCCATCATATACTGTCTATTCAGGAGAAGGCAAGAATTGAGAGTTGATAATTCTGAAGTTCGAACTTCTGAAAATCTGAAGTAAATCTCAACCGTCCGATCAGTCGAAGTGAAGCTGAGTCGTCAGATCGTCCAAAGTGAATATCAAGCGTCAGATTAGCTGAAGTGGATAAGAACCATAATATCCAAGGGAGACATGGTGAAAATATGAGAACTTCGGATAAAGATCCAAAGTAATTCATAGCCGTCAGATCCAAGGGAGACGTGGAAAAAATTTGAGAACTCGGGATAAATATCCGAAGTAATTCGTAGTCGTGTGATCTAAGGGAGACGTGGAGAAAATATGTGGACTCTGGGTAAAGACCCAAAGTAATCCTTGATCATCAGATCAAGAGGACATGCGTCAGTGGATTATATCTTCCAGATAAAATCCATTGGGAAAAATCGTGAAGTTTGATATTTGAGATCGTAGAAGTACGAAACCCGAAGGAAATCTTGACCGTTGATCGAGAAGAGGGCCACACGACCGTTGATCGAGAAGAGGGCCACATGAACGTTGATCCAGTTGAAAGTTCAACCACCCAAAGTAAAGGTAGGGCCATTGATTAGGAGGACAGGTGTCCGCAGATCGTTAACTCGAAAGATTGAAGTACGAAAGAGAGTAGGGTTTTAACAGTGAAACTCCTGAAACCTGAAATCACAAAAGAGATCTCGTCTGTTGATTTTGCAAGAGGTCAGATCTGATCCATAGGTCTGAGAGGGGAAGATCTGAACCACCTATTTTCAAATTACCGTCAAGATCAGGAGATCAACGGTCTTGTAGCATTGTGGGGATAGGAGTTGCACGGACGTTAAAAAGTTGAGGGTGGGCCACAATTCAAACCATGGATTTGAAAAGAGGACATGTGGAGGCTTGAGGAGGATTGTGGTCTGATTAGAAGTTTGATTCAAACCTCCTTTGGCCACATCCGCAATGACGTGGTCTCGTAAAGTCATCGCCAAAGGTCACATCAAGAGGGGGCTTATTCAGAAAAGGAGCTAATGCCCAGTACTCTGAGATTTCATAGGGGAGAGAAAGGGAAGGTTGCGGGTGCCCTTAAACCTGCACCAAGAAATTGAAAGGTTCTATGTTTAATTACAGAACAATATCATCAAGGTCTCAGAGAGTTTTTTGGCTTTAGAATCATAGATCCTTGACTAGGAGGTCGGACTGGTTCCTCGACTTTCCAAATTAGAAACCATGAATGGAGATTATGTCCTTTAAGAAAAGAGAAACTTTTTATGCCTCGCCGTGGGTGTGTTAGAAATTGGTATTAGAGCATGGTTACAACACTTGTCCTACTTGGGCTCATGTATGAGTCACGTAAGGAGGTATTGTTATCTGCATTTACTCCTTGAGGAGAAGGACTGCAGATTGAACCTGTGATTTTGGGAATTCTTGTTGAATTTCAGCAGAAGAATTTCTTTATCCCTTTGTCTAAGTGATAACTACTTTTACTGGAGTAGGGATATGCTAATTAACATTTATAATAAGAATTGAATGTGGATAGTTGAAGGTGGCAGGGTTCTGTCAAGGGAAGCTGAATCCTGAAGGACGAATGACCTGGTGTTCGTAACACTACTTCTAAGCATGGGCAGTTGGAACTTTAGGCACTAATGATGGTGGATTATATAAAAGTTAATACCTTTGTTGGCTTAAAGGAATCTGATAGGATCAGGTAGGATCCTTGGCAGTTATAGTTACTGATTTAAATTAAAATCAGAGTATACAACTCCTCATGACCAGAGAAAAGTGAGATGGGTAAAACCCTATGGACGTTGAGGCAAGAAGGTTTTCTTGCTAGACGTTGTTGCATAAAGAGTAAAGTGACCCTGGTTGGGTATTTCCATGAGAGAAGGCAACATCAATACGAGATATGACCGTGAGATTAGTCTTGTAAGTGACTGAAATCTCAAACTAAAGGACACTAATGATGAAATTAAGCTATCAATTGAATGCATGAGGTAAAAAGGTGCAAGAGATGAACCTACTTATACACAAATGTGTATACATGATCATAAGGATGATTGGAAGATCATTGGGAAAAAGGATATAGAATCTTGATATGTCTATGTGTGTGAATGACATGGAAAAAGTGAAAGCAATAAGCTAGCAGAATGAATACTTATCCGTGTTTAATTATACTTGAGTGCATAGGTTTAATGCATTGTGGAGCTTCCTAATATGAAGCCTGATATTAATACCATTTAGGTATGAATGATATTGAACGTGCAAGTGATGCACATGTATGATGTAAGAGTATAGCTATAGATACGATATGGTTTCCCTGATGAGTGAAATATAAACCAAAAATTGCTCTTGTCCAGAATAAATGAATACTATGGATGCATGGTTGACTCTATTCCGAAGAGTCATGAAATTTATGTTCCAAATAATAGCTTGAGGGGGAATGTATTCCCTTTCCTCGGGAAATACTAATATAATTAGATAAAAAGGGTAAATGATCAAAGATGTTATGTTGTCATAATAAGAGGCAAATGATTATGCCTTTCAGAATCAAATTAGAAGGATTGTGAACAATCCTGAGTTGATTGATATTAAAGGTAGATATGTAGGTGGGCTGTGAAACATACCTATGACCACTACAGGAAGGTTTAGGATTATGAATATGGTTAAGTACATCATGGATGTAAGTTAACAAAACCAGAATATGTATGGATACATAATTTGGGTAAATGACAAAGATGCATGTTTATATTCCTTATGGTATATTTGGTAACATGTTGAACCTAACTCAAGGTTGAGGCCATCACAAATAGTGATGGATATGAAATAAGGAAGTTGCATGCTGAAGGAGTTCCCTATGGAGGAACTGTGTGAAGACTCTGTCAGGAAAACAAAGTCACAACCTTAATGACTGCTGAGAATTAAGCAGTGAGCCACAAGCTTATATATATATACATGCCAGAATCTTGGATTACATTTTGAAAAACATCATATAAGGAATAGAATACTAATAAATGGATATTGACCATTTTGATAACCGAATGGTAATGTGCAGGATGCACAAGTTCATGATCCATTATGAACAAAAAAAAATATATTAAATCATGTTGATGTATTCCAAAAACGTTAGGGTGAGGCCTAACCAAGGCTTCTCAAGGAAAACAACAGGAAGATCTCAATAGGGAGTAAGTTGCAAAAGCAGAGAAAAGACAGTGAGGCCTTAGAAATAACTCAGCTGGGCTAAAAAATCCCAGGCGATGTAGAAAGAATTTGAAGAAGGGGAGAGCCTCAATTATTTTCTTGTTATGTATTATGTTTTTCCCTGGGATGAGAAAGATAGTACACTAATTAAAGTAAATGTTTTGACACCATAGTGATGAGGATTGTATTACTGCAAAAACAGTTGAGAACTGTCGGTATTGCACTCATGAAAATATTAAGGATAATGTGATGAAGTGCATACATATATGCTAGGACATTTCTGAAAATGTTTTATTAATTTAAATGCTATGGTACTTACATTTTTAATTTACATGACGACTAATGTGTTTATGATGTATGTCATGTGTAGAAAGAAATAGATTGGAACTATTGAGAAAGACAATTGCCAATAATGAACAACCTCAATCAGAGGATGACTATGCGAAGGTTCTTATTGAAAGATTGTTGAAGGGACTTTAAAAGTCCCCATGGAGTACCACTGGTGGGATAATATCAAAGGGGGTGCTAATAGCCAAAACATGTATAAAAATGTTCATGCCTATGTGGCACAAGGTATGAAGTGATTGGGTAAGAATCCATTTTGAAGTATTTTACGGTCTTAATGTTATGTATGGAACATTGAAAGGAAGTTGTATGCCTTGGATACCCAAGTAGGGTATGATTCAAGAAGGAGAAATTGAATGATGGAGGTGTGAACCTCTGGTAGTAAAGACTAATTGTAATCCTCGAAAGAATTCATGAATTGATATGTCATGAATACATGGACCAATCAAGGAATGATTGGAAACAAAAGTTCTCATAGATAGCATGTTGCATGGAATTGCTTCCAGGAAATGCATGTTTGCATAAAGGACAGACAATGGATTTCCATTGAGGAAGGAGGACCTTCCAACATATCTACTTACATTGTATAGGTGTTAGAGAAAACCAAATTTGGGTGGCCATGAGTGTTGGCACCCTGGTTATTAATGAAGGAGGAATTCTTAAAGGAATTCATGTGAAACTTATAGTTTCATATGTACTGAATTGGAATCGTGATCATCCTGTAGCCGGAAGCATAGTCCTGCTGCAACAATGAATGGGAATGAATAAACCATATGGTGAAAAGATTGGCTTAGCTCCAACGCACCATGACAAAGTACTTGTCATAAAGTGTGGGAAACTTAAATCAATGCAAAGGTGCATTGGGTATGAATGTGGCCACAAACATTGACACATTCATTAAGGTCAATTGATATCTGAATTACATTCTGAAAATTTTGGTAGGATGAAATGATGCATAGGTAAGGGATGATGTATCCTTTTTGTTTGGTATCCTTGAATAGATGAAAATGACTTGGACTGTTAGTATGGTTGATTTTGAAAAGGTAATGTGCATGAAAACTAACAATTTGTTTGGCTGAGGAATGTTGAAATTGCATGAGGAAATGGGTCTTGGATATGGTAGTATTGTAAGCCCATAAGAAGACCAATTGCCTACTGAGCCAAACTGCGAGGAATGGTATTTCCTTTTTGAGAAAGTGAATTTGACTGTTAGTATGCACAATTCTGAAATTGTTTGTGATGACGTTATAAAGGTGCAATAAAATGTATGTGCATGGAAACTAACAATTTGTTTGCCTGATTGAAGTTGAAAGTGAAGGAAGCAAAGGAGTCCTGAATATGGCAACGTTGTAACCCATAAGGAAGACCAATTTCCTGCTGAGCCAAACCTCTATGGGAAGGAAAGTCCCATAATTATGAATCTATTTCCTATGCAAAACAAATATGGAAACAAAATGTGGAATTTGGATATCTCTCGGTCACAGATTTACAAGAAAATTTTGAATTTAAAATTTATGATGATGTCTCGTGAATTTTTATATGCCTATGATACGGGTGAGAAAGAGTATAATCCGATCGCATGAAATAAATACTGACTCGGGAGAAGGAGAATAACCTTCATCCCTATCTATGATTGAGTCGGGAGAAGGAGAGTAACCTTCATCCCTATCTATGATTGAGTCGGGAGAAGGAGAGTAACCTTCATCCCTAACTTTAGTTGAGTCGAAAGGCTGTCAAGATGTAAAAGCATGAAAAATGGCTACTATTGAACCATGAGAACCCCATGGTAAGCCATGATCTCCTAGAATATATTGTGTTGAGGTAACACAAGCTGGAGGGATTCCTTGGCAAAGAAATTCAGAGGGACGTCTCGACTGTAAGACTCAACAGAGTCTCTGGAATTCTTTTTGTGCGAGAAAACCTTGGCAAGGCAAGATGGATCACCCAAGGGACTGTATAATAGAGAAGGGGATTCTTGAGCCTGGGCCTGGAGGTTGAGTGACTACAAGAAATAGGAGACCTTAATAGTTCTTGTAAACTATTGATCGAGATCATGCATACGATCGATAGTTCTTCCCCTGTGAGAAAACCTTGGCAAGGCAAGATGGATCACCCGAGGGACTATATAGCAGAGAAGGGGATGCCTGAGCCTGGGCCTGGAGGGTAAGTGACCGTAAGGAAGATGAAACCATGATAGTTGTTGTAAGCTATTGAATTGGGATCATGCACCCAATGGGTATTTCAAGGACAAACAATGAGCCTAGATAACAAAACAACCATGTGGATACAAATCCACAAACTACGCAGATAATTATTGTGCTAAGATTATGAAATTTTCCAAGTAACTTTTTTTATGCAATGTTTTCACATAAGACTATGATTAACGTGCTTGTTGTCCAAGAATTATTGAAAGTAGATGACCCAAATTAAAGGTCTAAAAAAGGACCTGGCCGAGGAAGAAGGATCAAGATTTTTGAAAAAATTGAATGAGAAAGGCATGACAGGTGTTTTGAGAAAGAGCACCGAGGACAATGTTCCTTTAAGGGGGAGGGAATTGTAACACCCTTGTTTCCCCCAGCTTGTAATTAATCATAAAACAAGATTTACCATGCTAAGGCATGTGGACAGTGTAAATGTATTATTGTTTGAGTTGCCAATAACTGACTGTGGGGGTGAAGCCTTGAAAGTACTGGCCATGATATCACTAGAGGAAAGAATGTGAAAACTATAAGGGAGGGTCATTATATCAAATAACCCAAAATTCCCTTGATGAGGATAATAAACCTCCTTCGAATCCCAAGGAGAGAAATCAATTAATGAAGAAAAGACCAGTGGTTGAATTATCAACCACTCCCATGAATGGAAGCATGGCCAAAACTACAGCATGTTAGCCCAAAGTACCATTGGGTATGAAAGGCTAAGCTGATGAGATTTCCCTTCTGACAGAAGGAACAAGATGGGTCGAGAACCATAATGGAAGAAAGATATACTAATGAATAAGGATAATGCGCAGATATCTCCAGCGGATAATGGACAGAAGGCTGCGAGATTGATGCTGAGTGAGCATCTGATAAACCTCACTGATGCCATAATAGATAAGGAAATATATGAAAGTTTATAGAGAACAGAACCCAAGTAGAATATGAAACAGAGAAAGAGCCCTTGAGAACTGCAAGAGTTCCCTGGTGATATCATGGCTTGACACAGGGTTGGCCAGAGTGCTAAGAATGAATGCCTCTGAGCCTATGGTCAGGTGGAAGGATGAACACCCACAGTCAGTTAGTTGGCTACCACCTGTAATAGATAATTAATCACATATCTTGTGTATTTAAGTGGTACCGTGAATTAAAATTGGATATCCTATGAATGTTGCAGGGATAGATATGTTTTCTTAATGATTTATACTGTATCCTTTTTTGGTGTCTGCTTGATTGTATAATTAGGCAAGTAGGAAATTATATGGATGGGACATGTTTTATACTCATAAATCCTTGCGTCCTATGGGGGCTTAAGATAGAGCCACAAAGTGTGAGTTCGTTGACCTTGGACATAGTTTCATGTACATGTGTCGAACCTCCTAGTCGTTTTGAGTCCCTTGGAGGACGAAGTCTGTTAAAGCTCAGGAGAGATAGTGAACATATGCACAAGCTCTCTATGAGGCAAACAGAGACTAAGAAACACTTAAGTTCTAGAGTTGAGGAATGAACGTAAGGGGTGCGCGGAAGGATTCTTCCAATTGTTATGTTCTAGAGAAAGAGCGCAAGGCTCTTAAGCCTTTTAGAGCCAATCAAGCAAAGAAAAATAGCGAGATTGAATTATCAAAAGGGAAGGATCCTTTGTTTGGATGACGAACGAATGAGAAACTATTCGGAAACAACCAAGGTCCGTTGTGACCATTGGATACAAAAAGGAGTGCGGGAGTTAACCCCTTGAGTCCTCCGGACTTCGCGAGTTCGACGAACTGTGAGTTCATCGTAAGGGAAGTAAAAATCCCCGAAGTCCTGAATTCTCGAAGTTAATCTGGACTATGGATCTCTAGATCTATTGGGATCCTTCTCATTCATCTTATCTATGAGATTCAGAGTCCGCGCTTCAGGAGATTCATGTGTTGGAGTAATCAAAACCCTGAAGGCAAAGTTAAAGAGCACTTAGGAGACACTCACAAAGTTACCGAACACTCTGCAACTCAGTAAGGAGTGCTTGAGAAAAAGTTGCCAGGAGGGCATAAATATCCCTTTGAGGAATAGAAGGGATAGAGACCTCCGAGGTCTGAGTAGTTGAATCTTAGAAGATATAGTGCTAAGAGGGCATAAGAGTAGGACTTATTCTAAGTCCCAAATCTCAGAAGAGATAAGCACTTTTCAGAAGCAACGACGAGGTCCAAGGGACAGACTCGTGGGAGGAACAAATCCTGAGGCCTTTGAATACTTAGAAAATCCTCTAAGCTAAAGGAAATCGAAAGCTCGGGAGGAGGAGAGACAACAACCATCAGATCGGTTGTGGAGAGGAGACTGGACCATTGATCAGTGTCTAGTGAACAAAGGAAGTGCAAAGGAGAGGAATAGATCCCATTTGTTAGATCTGAGTGCGAAGGACCATTAATCGTCAGATCGAAAGGGACACGTGGTAGAGATCCATTGTCCTCGAGTGAAAGTAAAGTTTGATATTTGAGGTTCCCAAGTCCCGAAGAGACAAAATAGATTTGGATCATCAGATCCAAAGGACAAGTGGCATGAATCTATGGATTCCAAGTAAATACCTGAAGTATACGTCAACCGTCAGGTCGTCTGAGGTAGATCTGAACTTTCAGATCTAGAGGACATGTGGCGTGAATCTATGGATTCCGGGTGAAGATATGAAGTAAACCTCAAGTGTCAGATTTCCAAAGTGAATCCGAGCCGTCAGATCAGCAGCTTCAGGAAATCCATTCAAGAGTTTCTCAGTTGATATTTGATATTCATGAAGTCTGAAGTTCGAAAAATCTAAAGTGAATCCCAATCATTCAATCATCCGAAGCATATCTGAGCCATCAGATCACTCGAAGTAAATATCAAGCAATGGATCTCCAAGGTGAATTTGAGCCATCAGATACTGTCTATTCAGGAGAAGGAAAGGATTGAGAGTTGATAATTCTGAAGTCTGAACTTCCGAAAATCTGAAGTAAATCTCAACTGTCCGATCAACTGAAATGAAGTTTAGTCGTCAGATCGTCCAAAGTGAATATCAAGCATCGGATCACCCGAAGTAGATATGAGCTGTTAGATCTAAGGGAGACATGGAAAAAATCTAATAACTCTGGATAAATATCTGAAGTAATTCATAATCATCAGATCTAAGGGAGATGTGGAAAAAATCTGAGAACTCCAGATAAATATTCGAAGTAATTCATAGACATCTGATCTAAGGGAGACGTGGAGCAAATCTGTGGACTCTGGGTAAAGACTTGAAGTAATCCTTGATCATTATATCAATAGGACATGCGTCAGTGGATTATAGCCTCCAGATAAAATCCATTGGGAAAAAGGGTGAAGTTTGAGATTTGAGATATCAGAAGTACGAAACTCAAAGGAAATATCGACCGTTGATCGAGAAGAGGGCCACAAGACCGTTGATCCAGTTGAAAGGTCAACCACCTGAACTAAAGGTAGGGTTGTTGATTAGGAGGACAGGTGTCCACAAATCATCAACTTGGAAGATTGAAGTACGAAAGAGAGCAAGGTTTTGAGAGTGAAACTCCCGAAACTCGAAATCACAAAGGAGATCTCGTCCATTGATTTTGTAAGAGGTCAGATCTGATCCATAGGTTTGAGAGGGGCATATCTGAACCGCCATTTTTTGAAGTACCATCAAGATCGGGAGATCGAAGGTCCTGTATAATTGTGGGGATAGGAGTTGCACAGACGTTAAAAATTTGAGGGCGGGCCGCAATTCAAACCATGCATTTGAAAAGAGGACACGTGGAGGCTCAAGGAGGATTGCATGCTAAAAAGAAGTTTGATTCAAATTGCCTTTGGCTGCATCTACAATCATGTGGTCCCATAAGTTCATCGCTCAAGGTCACATCAAGAGGGGGATTATCCAGAAAAGGAGCTAATGCCCAGTACTCTAAGATTTCGGAGGGGAGCGAAAGAGAAGGTCACAGGTGCCCTTAAACCTGCACCAAGAAGCTGAAAGGTTCTATGTTTAATTACAGAACAAGACCATCAAGGTCTCAAAGAGTTGTTTGGCTTTAGAATCTAATATCCTTGACCAGGAGGTCAGACTAGTTCCCCAACTTTCCAAATTAGAAACCATGAATGGAGATTCTATCCTTTAAGAAAAGAGAAATTTTTTATGCCCCGTCGTGGGTGTGTTACATGAATCCTTAGTGTTAATTTGCTGCAGTGTGGGTTTGAAGATTGTTTTATCGGCTTTAGATTAAGATAGACTAGGCTCTGATCCTGTGTTTACTATGCTTGCACCTCGAAGCTTATGAGCCCTGGTTGATAATTAAATGTGGGAATTAATAGTGCATATATTTAGCCCCAGCATTTTGGCGGCGTTGTCGAGGAGGTGATAAAGGGATTAGAGCATAGGTAGGTTTCTTTTATTTCTCCAAAGCCTTGAGTGTTCCTTTCATGCAAGCGTGTTTATTTTCATGCAAGTGTGTTTCTTTTTGTTCAAGTTTGGTGTTCTTTTAAGGATGAACTAAGGGCAGAGGGAAGAGCCCACGCATCCACTTTAGTGGGGTTTCTCCAAAGTTAGGTTGTCCTCTTCCTTTTAGTAGTTAGAATTTATTTTTTATTAGCATTATCCAATTTTTTTTTATATATATGAGATGAGAAGCTAACTTGGGTGAACAAATAACTTGGCGACAACAGGGTCCTAGTAGCACAGTGGCGCTTCGAGTATATAATTGGTTTACTTACATTTTCTTTTAGTTTGCTTCTTTTTTCTTCTTTAGGATTTTTCTCCAGAAGTGATAGAAGAAGAAGAGTTCCATGAGCTACATCTAGAAGAAGATCTAAAATCCTTTTGTAATCACCCTTTCCAACCTATAGGAGAGACTAAAGAATCATGGACCACATTCGATGGAGAGCCACCATTAGAACCTGAGATCAAGGAGTTTTTGATATGCCTTTCTGAAGATCCTCCATGCATTGACAAGACCAATTATTCGAAAGATGATGATCTGCATGGCATGATAGAGGGAGACATGGAGAGTGGTCTAAATAAGGAAGTCAACCAAGAACGTCAAGATTACATTGAGCTATGGTTCCAGATGACTATCAAATTGAAGCATCACTCTCTTATTCAACAACTCTTCACATCATCATCAAAGAAACTGGTTCTTCATACTATGGTATACATTAAAGATTATCTTTCAAACCCGAGTATGAATGTATTTATACACCTGTTATGCACATGGTTACATTGGAAATATTCTCACACGTGAAATTTAATTTCTTGTTCTTAGATAGGATAGGGTAAAAGTTTCATGTTAGTTAACCTAGTTATAAATAAATGAAACATCTTTTCATGTTTCTTTTCAAATAAATGAAATGAGATGAAGATAATATTGGTGATCTAACATCAAAAACCAAAACAACTTAAGTATTTCTTCTTATTATTACATACAGATTTCTGACTATTAATAATAAAAGTTGCTCATAAGACCAATCTTTAAAATATTATGGGGATTTACAAAATCTTTAAGGTCTACATAATGATGCCCATAGGTAACTTGTACATCCTAGTTTCATATCGTAACTTTTTATTCAAGCATTCTTATCAAATAGTAGCAGGAGAGTGAATGAAACTTCTACTTGTGAGGGAACACAATCCTATATGGAGAAGATAAACTTGGGTATTAGAGGCACCTTTAGGTCATTCTCTCATGGCCTCACCCACCACACATTAATTAAGTTTGACCATGATATGTCTTTCGACTAATCTAGATACATAAGTCTATTTTTCATACAAACAATATTTTATGGGCAATCTATCAAATATCTTCCAACTCAATACCATCCCATCTTGTAAAAAGGTTTTCAAAGATGCTTCCCCATTCACCCATGTGAAAGAAATCTATAAATTTTATCTTAAGGGTAAATATTGGGACAAGAGACTTTGATGGAAAATAGGTGTAAGAGGCTAACCCGTCGGGATACTGAACAAGTCTGCTGGCAGCGAGTACTAGCCTGTGGTATAACTAGGCAAACCCATTAGGGTACTGAAAAGGCTCATGGGCAATGGGGCATTCTGCCTGGGAAGGATATTTCTTAGATGTCAAAATTACCCCATTGGAGTACTGAACATGCTTGCTGGAAATGGGTTCTGATTTTGATGTCTTTCATTATGCCTACTCTATATTTTTCCGTATGAACGATATACTTGTGTAAATATTTAAGAAGAAGCATGCATGGTTGAACAAAAAGATAATGAACCTCATCTAATTGTCATTTGAGAATGTCCATAAGATGGTCTTAAGACCCCGTCATTCATACCCAGGATGTCATTGTCCTAGAGGTGGGACCCATAAGTGTAGGATTCTAATAAACTCAAATGCGAACTTTATCAATTCACTTGAATGACGAAAATTCTCTAAGAAATTAAACAGGGATGACTAGTTTCCTATCGGTTTCTCATTTATTAAAGACCACTTATCTCCTCATGTTTTCTTGTTCAAGGATGAGAGTAAAAATCCCCCATCATAATTAATATGGTTTCTTGAGCATTCAACTGTTAATGATTGATGAAATCATATGTAATAAGTAATTTAAGAATTTCCTTTATGCTTGTAATATTTTAAAATAATTTTCATTTCCAAATTTGTAAGCATGAATAAAGTTTAAGTTTTGGTTATTTCTTTAAGCATGACATCAATGTATATTTCTTCTCTCATAATAACAGTATTGGTTTAAGTTCTTTTAGATTTTTCTGTTTCGGTACTGCTGGTACAGAAACCAGTAGGTTCATGTACC
The DNA here is from genome assembly GCA_009831015.1 of Picea engelmannii. Lineage (NCBI taxonomy): Eukaryota > Viridiplantae > Streptophyta > Pinopsida > Pinales > Pinaceae > Picea > Picea engelmannii. The sequence goes on along the minus strand of ML787014.1, from coordinate 378,355 downwards.
AATAGTACAAAAATTTAAATATTTTTTGAGGGTACTTTTTGCAGGATATTTTCAGCATCTTTTAGCTCTTGCATACTTCATTTCCCTCCTTCAGTCAACATGCATTGGTTTCACATAGTCATTTTTCAACTTGCAACAATTTTGTATGCTAATAAGAGTTTGCATGAGGGCATGCAAACCAACAGGCGTGGGGGAGAGAGAGACATAAGGAATCTCAGTAGATCAACATTGATCAACACTCTCTCCTCGATATCCATCAGTTCTCAACCTTGCTCCACTTCATCTTCAAATTTCAGCAGTCTACATCATGATTCTGCAAACATTTCATCTTGTTTTGCTAGTGTCCACCTCAACATGCATTAGAATTCAAAGCAAGGGTAACTTGAGGTAAAACTGGTACAAATATTTTTAATTTACTAAGAACTTGGAAAACATGATGCATAATGTTAAGCCCTAATATTGGCTCATTACCACTTAATTGGGGCATATTAGATTAGTAATGTTATTTTATTTATGTCAGCTTTAGGCCATTAGTTGTGATTTAGATTAGTAATGTTATTTTATTTATGTCGGCTTTAGGCCATT
>ML787014.1:347271-368884 GCA_009831015.1 Picea engelmannii | reverse complement strand
GAGGGTACTCTGTTTACAACATATTTGGTTTCATTATAGATTTTGGGTACCAGTTTGCATTATAATTTCTTTTATAAATTTCAGAAATTTAGTTGATTAAGTGAATCTTAGGTGTTGATTGAGTTTGATGATTTTGAGTTTCCTGCACTTAGTTTTTCTTTCCCATACCTTTGGATTACTTGCACTTTAATTTCACATATCTTCAATCACCAACGGACAGATTAAAGGTCTAACTCATGAGACATGGCCTTCCCGCATTGGAATTCTTCCTAAGGTGTTAGTTTCTCTTGTGAATTTCATTTTCGTTTGATTGTTTCTTTTATTGCATTTAAATGTGGATCCGCTATAGGAAATAATCATTGAAGGATAGAAAAATTAAGTATGCAACTCATGATTAATCACACGAACATCACCCTGAGTGCATGAAAGACTATGATCTAAACCTTTATAGCATTAAGTTATTCCTACGTCCCAATGATGAATCCTTAGTGTTAATTTGTTGTAGTGTGGGTTTGAATGTTGTTTTGTCGGCTTTAGATTAGGCTAGACTAGGATTTGATCGTGTGTTTCCTGTGCCTGCACCTCGAAGCTTACAAGCCCCAGTTGATAATTAAATGTGGGAATTAATAGTGCATATATTTAGCCCCAGCATGGGCATATATGACCCCCCCCNCCCAACCCTCCCGTTGATACAACGTACAAAATGTGGGGATAACCATGCAAATAATATAACACATTCCCCACAAATAAAGGCACAAATTCCATAATGCAAAAATACACTTTCAAAAGTTTTGAAAAAAAATAAGAAGAAGACAAGCCCAGTAATAGAAAGCAAGGTTTATACCATCCTTTACCTATACTTACTAGACCATGGGAGACCAACTCCATGATTTTCTTGGGTGGTTTTCCAAGATCTAGAAAGTTACATGACAATCTATTTGTTGTAGTTGATAGGTTTAGTATGATGTGCATTCTCATGCCTTGTAAAAATACCATCAAGGGACAATATGTAGCAATCATTTTCTTTGAAAAGGTCTAGGTGCACTTTCATATAGAAAGGAACATCATCTTATATAGAGATACCAAATTTATTGGTAACTTTTGGACTACACTTTGATAGAATATGGCCACCAAGTTGAATAGATATACATCCTTCCATCTGCAGACTGATGGGAAGATAAAAACAGTGAACAAGACATTGGTTCATATTTTGAGGGGTTACATTTAGAGGCATCTAACGTGGGATAAAAATTTGATTTTATTTATCTCTCTTAAAATAAAGCAGTCCACACTTCCACAAGTAAGTCCCCTTTTGAAACTTTCTTTGGATATTTTCCACCTTCAACTCTAGATATTGTATACGAACAACAAGGATGAGTGAGGGAAGAGTCCACAAGATAAGTATTAAAGAATGAAAAATTATTTAATAAGATTAGTGTTGGGTTTTCATATTCTTTGCAGTGGAAACAAAGCCAACTAACTGGCTACTTGAAGGTTGAAGTGATTGATTGTGGTCGATAGGTCGACTAACTGGAGAATGACTAGTAGTCGATTGGTATTCAACAGGTTAGCTAAATGGAGGTTTATTGGTAGTCAACTAGTATTCGATGGGTCAATTGAATAGAGTTCAACTAGTAGTCGACTGGTATTCGACAGGTAAATCTAACTCGAGGTCGACAATTTAGGTCAACTGATGCATAGAGGACTAGAGGATCAAATGATTCATAGCCAATTGGTATTGAACTGGTGGTCGAAACCTATAACAAAATCTTGAGATTCATAGGATTGTAGCCAATCATATTTATGGATCTAGAACCATTTTGGGCACCACAAATTAGGTTTTTACATGTTTTAGATGCGTATAAATATGGAATTATGTAATATTGTATAAGATTTAGTGTAATAGAGAGTCATGAGTCTGTAATGATCATGAAGATGTAATGCAATGGTTGTAGTGTTGTTCATGTGGTAAAGCAAGAGAGTAGGATAATGAATTGTCTTAGATCTAGACCAAAGTTAATCATGTAACTATTTATTTGGTGAATGAATAAGACACCTAAGAAGTGGCAATCTCTCAAGGATTGTTGATTTTCCTGGTTCATTTTTTCTATGGTAAATCTATGTGCACTATGTGATATTTCCAATGATTGTTTTTTTCTTTAATTTTTTTTCTCTCTCCTATTTGGTTTAGATTCTCTACATATAGTATCAGAGCAAGGTTGATGATATATTGTATTAGGGAATATCTAAATAAGAGTAGATATTGGATTTAGGGGGATGACTTTGATGCTGAGGGTTGAACTCATTCTTGGATCTATGTTAAACCTAGGTCTAGTGGGAGTTGTAAGGAAGTGATTTGTGCTTGAAATAATGGAAATCGGTTCTAGGATTGAGATTAAGAAATTCAATGGCCATAATTTTGAGTTGCGGAATATTTAAATGGAAGATATCTATGTAGATCAAGAACAATGGGTCGGTGTAGATCCTAGAACAATTTTGACATGCATGTCGAAGGAATAATGGGAAAAACTAAATAGAAAGGTAAGGAGTATAATTTGAATTTTTCTTGTAGATTTGGTATTGTTGAATGTCTCAAGTGAAGACATTGCAAACAAATTGTGGTATAAGTTGGGGAACTTGTACCAATCAAAATCCCTAGTAAACATGTTGTTTCTTCAAAAGAAATTGTTCCTTCTAAGGATAAGTGATGGCAGATTAGTAGCAAAGCATATGACTTCATTTAATATTGTGATATGTCAGTTATTGTGGATATTAAAATCACTAAGGAGGACATATGTATCAGTCTATTGTCTTCTTTTCCAGATTCATGGGATAGCCTAGTTGTGGATATTGAGAGTAATTCAACCACATTAATGCTTGAATATATAGTTTCATCACTGTTGTCAGAGGAAATGAGGTAGAAGAACATGAAAGGATCAACCAAGGATTCCTTGATGGTGAGAGGTCAACCTATCAAAAAAAGGAAAAGGTAAATTCTCCAATAGAAAGTCCAAGTTTAGGGGAAAATATAAATCCCCAGTTTGGTCGATGAGAAGATGTTGGAAGTGTGGTAAATATGAGCATTAAAAAATGGATTGCAAGTTGAAAGCAACTGAGAAAAGTCAAGAATATGAAAAGAAGCAATCGACTAAAAGAAAGACTTATTCATATGAAGGTGGAGACATGTATTTGGCATAGACCAGTCATATCATGATGTTTGGTTGATCAACTAATGTTCATGTTTTCATATGACACCCCACAAGGAATGGTTCTATGAATACATGAAGTATGAAGGAGGGGATGTATTCTTGGGGGATGAATTGAAAACCAACATTGTTGGATAAGGAAGAGTCTGACGTCTGATGCTAAAATATGGGAAGAGTAGAACCTTTCCAGGTCTGCTACATATTTCAGGTTTGCCAAGAAATATTATATCTATCAACACAATGGGTGATGTAGGTGTGCAGACTATATTTGAGATGGATTCATGCAAGATGGTCAAGGGAGTGATGGTCCTGATGAGAGGAGTTCAAACAGGAAACAGAGGATGGGACACCTTTGGTGAAAGGGGCTTCAACCTATGCACAACAATAGTATGGTCGAAGGTTTCCCTACTTGTGCTTTGGAATTTTATTTCTATGAACATTGCATTTATGGAAAACAAAATCATGTGAGATTCCATTGTGGAGATACAAGGACAAAATGGATTTTGGAATTAATACATAGTGATGTGTTTTATCCTTTACCAGTTCCATCACTAGGAGGATCTATGTATTATGTCTCCTTCATATATGATTTCTCTAGGAAAACATGGCAATATTCTGTGATGAATAAATATAAGGCTTTCATTAAGTTCAAAGAGTTTAAATCTCCCATGGAAAACTAGATAGATAAGAAGATCAAAGTGTTGAGAAATGACAATGCAGGTAAAGTATATGGTAAGGAGTTTGACCAATTCTATAAGAAATGTGGCATAGCACACCAAATATCACTCCATATACCCCTTAGTAGAATGGATTTTCTGAAAGAATGAACATGATGTTGATGGAAAGGTGTAACATCCTGGTTCTAACCCTTATAAACTATAATGTATTATGTACATATGACTTAGGTTGGTGAGCCGGTAAAGTTGAAAAGGGGCCAGAGTGCCTAGGAAATGTAACACTTCCTATACATTAATAAAATACATCATTGGTTGTAAGACCGACAAGGACAAAAGAGATAGGGGGATATGATTCCATGAGAGAGGGGGCTTGAGGGGCTAAGTCTTGTTATTATTAAATTATTTACCCATAATTGATTTTATGGAGAAGAGGGGGTTACATGAGCTTCTTGGGAGGGAGTTCATGTGGCTCTTGTCTTCATGTAATTATTTAAACATCCCTTGGGGGTTGTTTTGGGGTCGTTCTTCCCTTGGTTCATCCTCTTCTCATTGGTTCACTCATTCTTCTTCCTCTTCACTCACTACTGCGAGTTCGTGTGCTCTTGGGTTGAGCATGGAAATGAATGGAAGGAAGAGGAGAGCCATCATTGAATGGATGTAATGATTTACTAATCATTCCAGGAGGGAATGGATGCCTGTGTGCAAGAAGTTGATGGCAGTTCGGATGGAACTGTCCACAGCTAAGAGTCCTTGGAATTTCCAGTAGCGAGATTTCCTGACCACTAGCACTGGAGCCTTGGAGAGAAATGGAACAGCCTCAGGGACTTCATGGTAGAGAAAGGTGTTCATTTCTTGGGGTTGTGCAGGCTGAGGGGGAAAGAGAGATGGAAATTAGGATTGTTGTGAGGTTGGAAAACCTAAGAGCTACTTAGCCAACTACTGTGTATTTAGACTTGGCCTAAGACCCGTCCTTTTGGATTCATAGCCCTGGCTATAGGGTGACCTGCTGTTGAGAGTAAATGAATAACATCATCTATGGTTGGGAGGAACATCCTTGGTCTGCAACCAGTTGGTGAATGTTTACTTGCAAAGATAAGTGCTCTCTGTGTTTTCTGTTTAATGTATTCCACTGTGTATTTAATTATCTTTGAGATATGTATTCTAATGTGCCTGTCTGTTGGTTATTTGTTGTGCATGGAACAATGTTTATCTATTTTATGTTGTGGCATGGATATTGTCTTATGCATGTGGTGTATATGCTCCTAACATTGTTGAGAAACCCTTTGTCTTCGAATTAGAGATCAGAGAACTGAGTCTTGGGACTGCAGCATGCCTAACCTACGGGTGGTTGGGTGTGTTGCAGCCTATTTAAGTGGTGTAGACCGGCCTCTGGGTGGTTAGGTATGTTATAGAATGGTATCAGAGCTTCTGTTTGAAACACCGGGCTAGTATGGGTCAGGTCTGTTGGTCAGAGTCTCGTGGTTGAGATCAAATTCTGACTGTGAAGTTGAAAAGATCAGGAGGAATGGCATTGCAGAATCTATGTAGGAGTTAGATCGTCAGAGATCAGTTGTAAGGGGTTCGAAGGATCGTGACCATCCCCCTTCTAATTCGAGAGTGATCACCACTCTAGGATCAAGAGAGATCCGGGATCGTTGCGTCGGAGGATAGGTGAACAGGGGTCGTCTAATGTAAAGGAAGCAAGGGTTAAGGTCACAACCGTCATATCCCATGGGAGAGAGAGATCAACGGACAATAGGCATTGAGGGGAACCAATTTGTACGGGAGATAATTTCCCAAGGTGGTCCGCAATCCAATCCATGGTTTCACCAAGGGGTTACATGTCAGTAGCAGGAGAATTGCGGGGAGAAAAGCGGGTTACTCCAAACCACCAATGCATGCCACCAAAAATTGAAAGGCATGTAGTGTTGTGACATGTTAGTACTCAAGCGCCAAACCTATGAAGAGCAGAAGTAGTCGGGGACCATCGATCTGTAGGAGGACACGCATCAATCAATCGTGTGCTCCGGAAGAAAGCACTCAGCGAAAAGGCAAGCAAGGAGAAGTTGAGAATTAAGATTTCCGAACCTCGAAGATCTGAAGTGAATTGAAGTCATCCGATCCAGGAGGAAACGTAGAATAAATCCACACACTTCAGGGAAAAGAAAAGGTTGAGAGTTGATTTCTCTGAAGTACGAAGACCTGAAGAAATCATAGCCATCGATCCGTGGGAAACACATGTCACTAGATCGCGAGATTCGGATAAAAACATTTTGGAAAAAAGTTGAAGTTTGAGTTTTCCAAATTCTGAAGGCCCGAAGGAATTGTAGTCATTGATCCTTACAGCGGTAACTTCTGAAGTCCTGAATTCTAGGGTTGATATGGGTCATTCGATAAGGGAGACACATGGTGGTAGTTTGGTTGGTTTGGGAAATCAAAGTTTAGGAGAATTGGAAGTGTGCTAGTGTGGAAATTCCCGAAGTCCTGAAGCCTAAAGAGATGAAGTGGTGGGGCATGATGACATCACCAGGAGGTGATGTGGACCTCAGAATTTATGAAGTGACATGGCTTATAGATGTCACTGGGGATGACGTGGTGATCCGTAAAGATCTTTTAATGACTATGGTTGAGTTTTTAATTGCATGTGATTATTAACCATTCAAGAAGCTAATGAAAGAGGATGAAGATGAGAGAATGTATCACAACCATAATACAAAATACATATCTGAACTAAAGAAATAAGAACAACAACCATAACAAGAGAAGTGATAATGGAGTTCGACACAAAATTGCCTACGTTTCCGGGCCTTTGTCTCAGTGGGGGAGGCTTCTTTATTTATGTTCAAAGATCAATAAGTACATCGCAGTAGTGTCATAATGATGCAATATTGATCTATTCATGTTCTTCCAGATCTCTAGAACCCATCATAAGAAATGACACGCAAAACGGATGACCAGAGCTCTAATAAATGGCCCGCAAGCGTCTGTTCCTCAACAACTTCCCTGCATCAAAATGGCTTTGGATTTTCTTTGCTTCAGCATAAATCTTCTTTGACTGTCCTTCATGGCCTCAAATAGACCTAGTTTTTATATATCTGAAGTTGGTTATCATTCCCCAACTTCCTCCCAAAATCTGGGCTCAAAAAGAGCCCAATATCCCCCAAAATGGGCAAAATCCTCTTATTACAGGCCAAAATCAATTAAAAAATCCAAAAACCATAGGAAATAACCCCCTTTAATAAGGTTGTATGGCAGTTAATGTGGCCAAGCACTAGCCCCCTAGGGGCTGCGCTGGCCCTTACCTCGAAATACCTGGTCACATGGCGCAAAATGATATGACCGCGCTCCAAATCTCACGCCCAACATGGTTACAACCCTGATGTGTAGGTGGAACGGTGCTACAAAGGCACTGAGGTTTAAGCCTTTTGTTATGGAACCCATACCATGTATAGAGGAGTGTCTGCATATCATATCAGTGGTCATATAACATATAATATGCCAGTGCCCCAACCCCCTTCTGCCACCATTCAACATTTATTACACAATATATAAATTTTAGTGGTATTTTATAAACAAGCACCACCCTTGGTGCATTGGCGTTCAGACCTTTTCTAAAGTTTTTTCTCGATCATAGGTTGTGGGTTCAAAACCCATGGACCTCGAAATGTTTTAAACTTGCCACACAATTGTTGACTGGGTTCCACATGGTTGCCCATGCCTGGGCCACATGGCACCACCATCGTTTTCCCAGTCACTTGTCGCCACTACTGCCACATGTCACTTTGTTGATGTTATAATGATGACATCAGTAGGACGTCATGCTAACATCATCATGACTTTTTCCAGTTGACCTGTTGACTTTTTAGCTGTTTGGGAAAATGGTCAGAGTGATATAACTCTCGCATACATCGTCCGTTTGAGAAAGTAAATATATGGTTGGAATCAGCGCGACGAGCTGGACACAATGGAATTAGTTTCATCGGATTTCAAGAACTTTCATTTTGAGCCTTTTTGAGCCCTATTAGGCTCTTAGATATGATTCTGGATCACACCTCCCCACTAAGGACCTTTTGGCCCCCAAAAGGTTACTGACTAGTCAACAAGCTTAAGACAGGTCACCCGTCTTGTCCTCTATCTCTGAACTCTATCCTGTGCACCTGTCTCATCAAGATCAACTGTAACACAATCATGACAATTGACAGCATATTGTTAGCCATTTGAACCCTGTTACATATTACTGAAGCCAGTATCATCCATGTAGACAACATTACTAATGATAGCATCAAATAGATGACTGCAAATGAGTTGATGTACTTATAATATTTGCACGACATGAGCTTATCCTGAAGCAACCTATGATTGATTTTCCATTCAACAATCATTTCCTGTTCTTGCTTAAGATCGATTACTTCATCTGAAACAATTATTGGTTTGTTTCTTGCTTGAACTGCCTTCTTTAATTGTTCCATTGTTTGAATTGTTTTATTTTCCTTAACATGATGAGCACGAACCACATAATCTTGACCTGCTTTGGTTAATTGATATTGATTCTTTGTCCTGTAGAATATTTCCTTATGATCATATAAGTATGGACTACCTAATACCCTTCCACATTCACTTAAAGGCACTACATCACATGTTACATTGTCCACATACTTAGATGAAATTGCAAATTTGATTGTGCACTGCTTTGTTATGTGCATTTGATGATGATTGATTATCCATTTAAGTGTGTAAGGCTTATGATGAGTTTGTGTTTTTAACCCCAATTGCTTAACCAATTCTTCTGAGATTAGATTAGCTTGAGATCCAATATCAATTAATGTGTCTATCTTAGTGTATCACATGATGGTCCTTATATGAAACAAGTTACTTCTACAATCAATGTCTTCACCAATTTTACCTGTCATACCAACCAATGAGACCTTGGATTCATCACCTGAATCCGATCCCAAGTCTCTGGGTCTTGTTGTCGCTACAACTGTTTTCCTTCCCTTCTTTTCCTTGAACCATTTTGGCCTCTTCTCGGGATGCAATTGCCAACATCTATCCTCATCATGTCCCTCTTTCTTGCAATGCTTGCAAGAGGGCTTCTCGTCCTTTCTTGCCACTTCATTTTCCTTTTTTCCATGCCACTTCCTCTTGTCCTCTTTCCTTGAAGACAATTCCCCTGATACACCTACTTTCCCTTCTTCAATATATGTTGCTTGAACAGAAACCTCATCAAGGTTAGTGGGTCCAAACATGAATACAATGTTTCTGATATGCACAGGTAAACCTCCTATATACTTCATAAGGGTTTCCTGTGTATGTAAAGGGATATCTAACATCAATGATATTTTTCGAAAGCCATCAGTATACTCTTGCATTGTTTGTCCTTTTCTTAGTTTTAAATATTGCCATTCAATTAATGCTTTTTCTTTATAACCCAAAGAATAAAATTGTTTTCTAAGTGAAACAATGAAACTTTGCCATGATGGAAATACATTACCCACTTGTTGTGTTCCATTTTGCAACTTGCTTTGCCACCAGATGAGAGCGGTGCCTGCAAGTCTCAAAGATGCCAACTTGATTTGTGTGGCCTCATCCTTGATTTGTTGCACACTGCAGTAAACCTCCATATGCTTGACCCAATTGTCTAGTTTCTCTACATTTACCTCACCATCATATATGGGTAACTCAAATTTAACATCAAGTTTTAACAATGGAATTTCATTCTTATTTTTATGAACATGTTTCTTTTCATTAGATTTAGAACTTGAACTTGAAGAAGAAGGAGAAGAAGGAGGTGATGATGGAGGTGAAGGAGGAATCTGAGGAGGATCCTCTTCCTATTCACTTTTTCCCTTTGAATATTTTCCAAGAACTGGTCTCTTTCATTCCAAGTAATCCTCATACAAAACTTTCACCATCTTCGACATAGCAAGGAAATTTTTTTGAAACTCTTTCTCATCAAAAGAAAGTCCCTCTTCCGATGCCATCTTGTCGCTGTGAGAATCTCTCTTTCTCAATCCAATGAATGTATTCTCTGCAACAAGCTCTCCTTCACCTCGTTTTATATTTTCCCTGGTTAACATGCAAAACTCAAATCCAAATGTCAACTAGCTTTGATACCACTTGATCCGTAAAGATATTTTAATGACTGTGGTTGAGTTTTTAATTTCATGTGATTATTAACCATTCAGGAAGCTAATGAAAGAGGATGAAGATGAGACAATGTATCACAGCCATAATACAAAATACAAATCTGAACTGAGGCAATAAGAACAACAAACCATAACAAGAGAATTGATAGTGGAGTTCGACACAAAACTGCCTACGTCTCCGGGCCTCTGTCTCAGTGGGGGAGGTTTCTTTATTTATGTTCAAAGCTCAATAAGTACATCACATAAGTTCCATAAGGCTACAAGACTCTTTTTATCATGTTCTTCTAGATCTCTAGAACCTAGCAGAAGAAACAACATGTAAAACAGATGATTGGAGCTCCCAGAAATGACCCGCAAGCATCTGCTCCTCAACAGCTTCCCTGCATCAAAATGGTTTTGGATTTTCTTTGCTTCAGCATAACTCTGCTATGATTGTCCTTCATGGCCTCAAACAGACCTAGTTTTTATAAATCTAAAGTTGGTTATCATTCCCCAACTTCCTCCCAAAATATGGGCTCAAAAAGAGCCCAATATCCCCCAAAATGGGCAAAATCCTCTTATTACAGGCCAAAATCAATTAAAAAATCCAAAAACCATAGGAAATAACCCACTTTGCATAAATTATGGGCTAAATCCCCCAAAATAGGCATGTGCCCCCTTTAATAAGGTCGTATGGCAGCTAATGTGGCCAAGTGCCAGCCCCCTAGGGGCTGCGTGCTGGCCCTTACCCCGAAATACCTGGTCACATGGCGCAAAATGATATGACCGCGCTCCAAATCTCGTGCCCAGCATGGTTACAACTCTGATGTGTAGGTAGAATGGTGCTACGAAGGCACCAAGATTTAATCCTTTTGTTATGGTGCCCACACCGTGTATAGAGGAGCATCTGCATATCATAGCGGTGGTCATATAACATATAATATGCCCGCGGGCTGGGGCTTAGCCCCAGCCCCCTTCTACCATCATTCAACATTTATTACACAATATATACATTTTAGTGGGATTGTATAAACAAGCACCACCCTTGGCGCATTGGCATTTAGACCTTTTCTAAAGTTTGTGCTTGGTCATAGGTCGTGGGTTCAAAACCCATGGACCCTGAAATTTTTTAAACTTGCCACACAATTGTTGATTGGGTGCCACGTGGCTACCCATGCCTGGGCCACGTGGCACCACCACATTTTCCCTAATATTGACAAGTGTCACCCTGCCATTGGTCCAAGTATGCATCATTTGGCGTTCAAACCTTTTCTAAAGTTTGTGCTCGGTCATAGGTCATGGGTTCAAAACCCATGGACCCCAAAATTTTTTAAACTTGCCACACAATTGTTGACTGGGTGCCACATGGCTGCCCATGCCTGGGCCATGTGGCACCACCACATTTTCCTGAATATTGACAAGTGTCACTCTGCCATTGTTCCAAGTATGCATCATTTTCCCAGTCACCTCTCGCCACTACTGCCACATGTCACTTTCCTGATGTCATCATGATGATGTCAGCAAGATGTCATGCTGACATCATCATGACTTTTTCCAGTTGATCTGTTGACTTTTTAGTTGTTTGGGAAAATGGTCAGAGTGTGATAACTCTCACATACAACATCTGTTTGAGAAAGTAAATATATGGTTGGAATCAACGCGATGAGTCAGACACAATGGAATTGGTTTCGTCAAATTCCGAGAACTTTCATTTTTGAGCCTTTTTGAGCCCTGTCAGGCTCCTGGATCACGTTGACACATGGGATGTGTGCCATGTGTCAGTAAGTTTTGAGCATGCGGATGATTGAAATGTCAAATAGGACATTACATATGTCACCCACCTAATTGGACCACATGTCCGCTTACAGTATTTCGCTACATGGCGACGGATCATGGACTCCAGAAAAATTACTCCAAGAGTTTTCAGTTGAGAGTTAAAATTCCTGAAGCCCAGAGAGATGGAGACTCGAAGTAAACATTGATTGTCGTATCGTCTGAAGTAGACCTGAACCGTCAGATCAGGAGAATAGGTGGCTTGAAGTTGTGGATTCCAGGTAAGGATCTGAGGTAAACATCGACTGTTGGATCGTTCAAGGTAGACCTGAATCGTCAGATCAAGAGAACAGGTGGTGTGAACCTATGGATTCTGGGTAAGGACCCGAATTAAATGTCGATCATCGGATCATCCGAAGTAATTCCCCACTGTCTAGTTCAAAAGGACATGTGGCAGAATCCCGTGTATCTCGAGGGAAGTAAAGTTTGAGATTTGAGAATTTCGAAGTCTGGAATTCCAAAACGACCACAACCGTCGATCTGGGAGAGGTAAATCTGAACTGTTGGTTCCTAAGAGGTAGATCTCGGTCATCCATTTAGAATCACTGTCAAGATTGCGAGTTCAACAGTCACCTTGCATTGCGGGGACGAGAGGTGCTCGGGCTTTACGAAGTTGAGGACGGGTTGTAATTGAGACCACGGTTTTGGAAAAAGGACACGTAGTGGCTTGAGGTGAATTGTGGGGTGAAAAGTGGTTTGGTTCCAAACCACCTTTGAGCGTGGTTGCAATCATTCGCCTACGTGAGGTCACCGCCTAAGGTCACATCTAAGGAGGGGACAAGAGAAAAAGGAGCTAGTGCTAACTCTGAGATTTTTTGCAAGGGAGAAGGAGAAGGTCACAGGGGCCATCGGACCTGTGCCAGAAAGCCAGAAGGACCTTTGCTTAGATACAGAACAAAACCATCAAGGTTCTAGAGAGACAATTCGGCTCGGGATTGAAGACCCTTGACTGGGAGGTCACGCAGCCTTAGGAGAAGGGGGTTTGCATTAAGAAACAAAGGGAAAAGAAGAGGCAACACTCAAATCAATAAGCTCGTGGTTTTGCACATCTGGTCATATGTAAATGGTTTGAAGGAAGCGCCTCATAAAGATTTAATTCGACAGAGAGTTAAAACTAGAATAATACAGGGAATTGATAAAGGGTCAAAATATGATTTGTTTGTGAACTGAGAACACAACAGAAGCATGAGTACTAGATAATGAGTCGATCCATGTATGTGATCAACTCATGAAGAAAAAAGAACTGACACACTGTCATGATTAAAAAAGAGTTAATTCATATAAAAAGGAAAAATAATATTAACTAAAGAATAATATTATCACTTAAATGAAAAGGTACCTGTAAATTTAATTGACAATTTTTTGTATGATATGCATAGCTCTAACAAGATGGTTGCTTGCAGGTTTATCAGGATTAGAGGTATAACCATATCAATTCAAGAATAGGATCAAATGTTAGGGTCATGGAGGCATGACTTTTCTTACAAAATTTGGATGAGGTACTACAAAAGAAAGAATCCTCACATGGGACATGAAGCTAGCAGGTGAATAATGTCATTAATGGGCATAGAAAGGAAAAGTAAGGCTCCATAGCCTTGAAGGTAGAGATGTGTAGACAGTTGCAAGCTTGATGTGGAAGGAAACAAAGAGCTTAAGAGGTGGTGTGTGAATAATCTCTATGTGTGAAGCATAGGAGTTCTAGGGAAGGATTTGTTAGATATGACTTATCTACTGTCTAAAATATTAAATCAGAGTTCAAAGTGGAAGCAAGATGCCAATGCAGAGGAATTGGAATGCTCTCTCACTTCAAAAGTGGCACTCAATGAAAATGGATTTCCATTGGGGAATGGTACTAAGTGGGAAAGAATGGCCAAGTGGAATGTGGCTGGAAAAGTGTTCAGACCCAGGGAACCATAGTGCAGATGAGAAGAATGGGAGCACGCAAGGCATCAAGGATATAAAGGAATTCAAGGACAACCAACTATAACAGAAATAGATAAATGAATAAGTGAATTGAAAGAGAAATGAGCTAGAGTTCATCAAGAATACAATGAAGTTAAATTGCATATGCATTAGTAGGCATGCTGACAGTAAATGCTTGGTGCATATAGATGTGTAATTTTGCATATGTACATGCTTGGATATGCATATAACATGCTGGTAAACTTAGAATAGTTTGTTATTATGAAATAATGTTTGAGTAAGACTAAGGATGGATTATTTATTCAGGAAAAATGATACAGCGGGGTTAAATATGTGGATGTTTGTGTTGCTTATAATTTCCATCGAGGTGAAGACCCATGAGGATGACAGGAATGGTGATCAAAATGATGAAGGGAGAAGTCTATGAGCTTCTACAAATATTAGTTGGTCAGACAACAACAAGTAGGTTGATAACAACCAAGCAGGTATGCATTTAGTTTTCGTTGATGCATACATGTTGAAGGGTATCAAGGTAAGGATTCTTTCAATTAATTTTAAGTATTTAAATTGATATGTAATGGCCGAAGGCCCAGAGTGTGTAAGTGTTGTTGATGCTAGAATGCACTTAGATAAAATGCCAGTTGCATATTATGTTATGATTGGTTATGGGATCATAACCAGGTAATTCAGTAGACATACTCCTTATATAACAATGAATATCCATAGAGATAGTCATGTGTGAGACCATAATATGGTTGGATATGGAAGGGCTATAGTGCTATGTGAGTGCTCGATGGTATCTACTGTATATCTGATGTTTGGATTGCAACCTCTTTTCCAACACTGAAGAGCACTTAAGGATTATATTCTTGGTGTTATGTTTGGGTGGAAAAGGAAGGTAACCAAATAGTTAGGCAAGCAGTAGGACATGTGTGGATGATGTGTTGAATCGTTGGGTAGACCTTCCAACTCATCATGGTGGAATACATGACATAGTTATGTGGTATTATGTAGTCCATGCATGGATGCATTTTGTAGATGTGACCATGGGTATTGGCACATTGATTGTTATCTTATTAACTATGGAATTATGAAATGTATGTGTGATTGATAATACATGTGTATGTAATGATGAGTTCATTCCAATTGATAGTTGGATTAATAGAAGTAATTGAATTATAGTTGTAAACAATTCTGAGAGCACATTGTGATTTTGTTTTGAATCATTCCATGAAAATATATATCTTGTACATGAGATATTGACAATTTGTTTGGCTGAGGAATGTTGAAATTGCAGGAGGAAAGGGATCTGGGATATGGCAGTATTGTAAGCCCATAAAGGAGACCAATTCCTATTGATGCAAGAGTCAAATTGTTATGAGCAGAAGCTCATGTCTAGAAGTTTTATTTTTCCTATATAAAACATTTTTGGGAATTATGATTTGATAATTACTGACGAATTGTTTTGGCCCAATATAAATTGAAGAAATTGCAGGTAGAATGGTCTTGGATATGGTAGGGATGTAAGCCCATAAGGCATATTGATATCTACAGTTGTAGAGCCAACCATTGTGAGCAGAAAGATCATGCTTGGAAAAAATTATTTTCCTGTATAAAACAGATTTGACATTCGTGTTTGAAATGGTTATAATGATATATCATGATGATTGTATGTGTATAATATAGATGAGATGTTGGATATGAAAGCTGGAAAGCATGGAAAAGGCTACTATTGTGACATGAGAACCTTGTGTCACTAGAAAACTTGTTGTTCAAGAGAACCTTGGTCAAGAAAGATGGATCGCCTGAGGGACTGCATAGCAAAAAAGGGGATGCCTGAGCCTGGGCCTGGAAAGTGAGTGACCACAAGGAAGAGGAGACTTTGATAGCTCTTGATTGGGATCATGCACACAATGGGTACGTTAAGGAAAATAGTGAGCCAAGTTAATGAGACAACCATATGGACGCAGATCCATGAACCGCACAGATAAGTATTGTATTGGATTATGAAAATTTACTCTTACAATATAAGAAAGAATGAGAATTTTATGCACAAATTTTGAATTGACATGCTCACTAATTTGAAATATTGTAGGAAAACAATGAATGTTGAAGATCTAGAAAAGTACCAGACTGTGAGAGAAAAGAAGGTGATGTTGGAGCAACTAAATGACAAAGGCATGGAAGGAACAAATTCAAATGGACTTGCTACAACTGGAATTCTAGAACCCACAACTCTGAAACTTCCTGACTAAGTGCACTGAAGTCGGGGAGAAGTGGAACAACCTGAGGGACTGCATGGCAGAGAAAGGGGTTCATCTCTTTTGGTTGTGCAGGGCTGAGAGGGAAGGAGAGCTTGTTGGTTGGAACTGATGCCAGAAATATAAATTATGAAGATCATCATACATGTTTTGGGTTGGAATGCCTATGCATACATGTTTTAGGCCAGAGTGCCTATGTACATAAGATTGGGCTAGATTGCCTGTGTGAATTAAGGCCAGAGGGCCTGGAATTGTAATGTTAATAACATTGGAATGGTGTTGTGCACTAAGGATAGTGCCAAAATAAGGGGAGGGGGATGTAACATCCAATTCTAACCCTTATAAACTATAATACAATGTATTATGTAAATATGACTTAGGTTGGTGAGCCGATAAAGTTGAAAAGGGGCCAGAGTGCCTAGGAAATGTGACACTTCCTATACATTAATAAAGTACACCACTATATGCAAGACTGACAAGGACAAAAGAGATAGGGGGATATGATTCCACGAGAGAGGGGGCTTGAGGGGATAAGTCTTGTTATTATTATTTTATTTACCCATAATTGATTTTATGGAGAAGAGGGGGTTACATGATCTTCTTGGGAGGGAGGCCATGTGGCTCTTGTATTCATGTAATTATTTAAAAATCCCTTGGGAGTTGTTTTGGGGTCGTTCTTCCCTTGGTTCTTCCTCTTCTCACTGGTTCAGTCATTCTTCTTCCTCTTCGCTCACTACTGCGAGTTCGTGTGCTCTTGGGATGAGCATGGAAACGAATGGTAGGAAGAGGAGAGCCATCGGTGAATGGATGTAATGATTTATTGATCATTCCAGGAGGGAATGGATGCCTATGTGCATGAACGTGATGGAATTTCAGATGGAACAGTCCACAGTTGAGAATCCTTGGAATTTCTAATAGGGATATTTCCTGACCAGTAGCACTGGAGCCTTGGAGAGAAATGGAACAGCCCCAGGGACTACATGGCAGAGAAAGGTGTTCATTTCTTGGGGTTGTGTAGGCTGAGGGGGAAAGAGAGTTGGAAATTAGGATTTCTATGAGGTTGGGAAACCTAAGAGATACTTATCAAACTACTGTGTATTTAGACTTGGCCTAGGACCCGTCCTTGTGGATTCATAGCCCTGGTTGGGGGGTGATCTTCTGTTGAGAGTAATTGAACAACAACATCTATGGTTGGGAGGAACGTCCTTGGTCTGCAGCCAGTTGGTGAACGTTTACTTGCAAAGATAAGTGCTCTTTGTGTTTTATGTTTAATGTATTCCATTGTGTATTTAATTATCTCTGAGATATGTATTCTAATGTGCCTGTCTGATAGTTATTTGTTTTTCATGGCACGATGTTTATCTCTTTTATGTTTTGGCATGGATCTTGTCTTATGCATGTGGTGTGCATGCTCCTAACATTGTTGAGAAACCCTTTGTCTTCGAATTAGAGATCAAAAAACTGAGTCTTGGGATTGAAGCATGCCTAGCCTGCAGGTGGTTGGGTGTGTTGAAACCTATTTAACTGGTGTAGCCCAGCCTCAGGGTGGTCAGGTATGTTACAAAAGGGAAAGGGGCATGCTCAATGGTGTTGGGATAATGCAATAATTTTGGGCAGCAACAATTGACACAACCTGTTATCTGGTGATGAGACCAGGTTGGTCAGGGAGGCAGTCGAATCGACAGTGGATAGAATCTAGAAGGCGGCCATCGTTGAAGAAATGGAATCCTTGCATAAGAATGAGACGTGGGATTTGGTTGAATTACCTAATGGAAAGAAACATGTTGGAAATAAGTGGGTGTTCAAGAAGAAGATGAATGTATCAGGTTAAGTGGACAATTTTAAAGCTTGACTAGTAGCAAAAGCATATTCCCAAGTCGAGGGATTCAACTTCGATGAAATTTTCTCTTCTGTTGCAAAATTAACTTCAATTAGAGTACCAATGTCTCTAGCTATAGAATTTGATCTTGAGATAGAGAAAATGGATTTGAAGACTCCTACATGGGGTACTAGAAGAATAAATCTACATGGAACATCCTCGAGGATTTTGAGTAAACAACTTATGTGCAAGTGAAGAGATTCCTTTATGTTCTAAATAAATAATCAAGGATGTGGTAGCAAAATTTTGACATGTACATTCTTAGTTTTGGATTTGTGAGAAGCAAGGTTGATCACTATGTGTATTCCAAGAAAGAAGGAAATTGTTTCATCTATGTATTGTTGTATGTCGATGGCTTGTTGTTTGTTGGAAACAACATGGATGTTATAAAGTAGGTGAAGATGCAACAATCCTCATAGTTCAACATGAAGGATATCGGTGCTCCCAAATTCATTTTGGGAATGGAGATCAAGAGAGTTTGGGAATTTAGAAAATTTTGGTTGAATCAAAGGAAGTACGTTGAAACAGTCTAATAATGTTTCAACATGCAGGAGTGCAAATTAGTCAAGGTAGCTATTCCTATAGGGGTAAAACTAATTGTTGAATAGTGTCCAAAGATATAGTAATAAATAGAGGACATCGCATGTGTTCCCTATGGTATTTTTTTTGGTAGTCTCATGTATGTTATGGTCTGCACTCAACCAAATATTTCCCATGCTATGGGAATATTTAGTAGGTACATGTCAACACCTAGGAAAGAGAACTAGACTATTGTCAAGAGAGTGTTCAGATAATTGAGTGGCACAACAAAGTATGCAATCTATTACTAAGGAAAACGTGAAACTAATAGGGAAGTAAATGTATGTGGCTTTGTCGATGCTGACTAGGATGGATATATTGATAGAAGAAGGTTGAGCAGTAGATATGTGTTTAGAATGTTCAGTGTAGAAATCAGTTGGATGAGTAAGAGACATGGAGTTGTATCCTTGTAGAAAATAGAAGTTGAATACATGGCAGCCACCCATGCAAGAAAAGAAGTATTTTGGTTACAATGATTGTGTTAAAGGATTGGATTTAAATAGCAGTCCATTAGGATAAATTGTGATAGTTAGAGTGCAATTTTCTTGTCAAAGAACCCATCTTGCCACTCCAAGACAAAGCATATTGATGTACAATACCATTTTGTGAGAGACATGATGGAAAAAAAGAAGGTGTTGTTGGAGAACGTAGACCCTTTGAAACAAAACATAGAATCTTTGACCAAGTTTGTGAATGTTGAGAATTTCTCTTGGTGTAGAGAGACAATAGGCATTGCTTCCTTGGATAAATGAACAAAATTTTGGGTTCTCATGTTTCTATAAAGAAAACAACAAGTGGGAGAATGTTGGGTTGTTATATTCTTTATATTGGAAACAAAGTCAATTGATTGGCTAGTCGAAGGTCAAAGTGGTCAACCATGGTCGACAGGTCAGTCAACTGGAGGCCGATCGGTATTCAATAGGTTATCCAATTGTAGGTTGACTAGAGGTTGATTGGTATTCGATAGGTCAACAAATTGGAGGTCGAACGATATTAGAAAAGTGAATATGAACGGAGGTTCACAAGTTAGTTCCACTGGTGCATAACAGACTGGAGGGTCGATTGGTTCGTAGTTCACTAGTATTTGACTAGTGGTTGAAACCTATAATAGAATCCTAAGATTCACAAGACCATGGACAATCATTTTTATGGATCTGTATCCATTTTTGGCACCACAAATTAGGGTTTTACATGTTGTAGATGCCTATAAATATGGCATTATGTAATATTTTCTAAGAGTTACCACAATAGAGAGTCATGAGTCTGTAATGGTCATGAAGATGTAAGCCAATGTCTATAGTGTTTTTCTTGTGGTAAAGCATGAGATTAGTATGATGAATTATGTCTTATATGTGGACCAATGTTAAACATGTAACTCTTTATTTAATGCATGAAAAATAAAACTAAGGAGCAAGAGTTAGTCAAGGATTGTTGGTTTTCCCGGTTAAGGGTTTCCAAGGTAAATCTTTGTGAACTCTGTGAGACTACCATTGATTATTTTTTTCTTTAATTGTGTCTTCTCTCTCTTGTTTGGTTTAGATTCTCTACAATTAGGTAAATTGATTTGGATGTACATGAGACCTTAAAGAGTTCACAAGAAAAGTACAAGGCCCAACATGACCAACACATAATTGAAAATAAATTCAAAGAGAGAGATAAAGTTTGATTGCATATGAACAAAGAAAGGCTACAAGGTCTTGGTAACAAGATAAAGGCTCTGATGTATGGTTCTTTCAATGTGATATTGTTGAATTTATGGCCTAAAAAATCGTGATTGTTGTGAACAAAATCATCCCACTCACCCCCACTCCACCATTGTTGTGGAACATTTTCCCCTGTGGACAGGTGAAACCCCCCTAGGATCAAGACTCATTTGATCCTAGATTGAAGGTAATGGCCAAGTTCAAGCAATCAACAAAGTTCCCATACTCATATCACAGACTGATGACATTATAGACATGGGTCATGGCCACCAATCATACACTGTGGATCCATGCCATCAAAATATATCATAGCCACCGGAATACACTGTGGATCTATGCGAGAAATTTCAAATCAAGACGACATAGCCACGAAACATACACAGTGGATCTATGTGTCACAAATTATACATACTCCATCGCAACCTGGATCACTAAGATGATATTCAAGGTCTTCAATCTCGTCATCTCAAAGTACGAATCTAACCATGTGATTACATGTGTTGAAGTCGAACATGGTAGAAACCACTTGATTACTGATCATTGATGTAATTGTTAACAAGTGTGAGGGAAATCACCATTGATGTCAATGACTCCCAAGGTACCATAGTACAATCCATCGAATGTGAATAAATGAGTTGATGTCGAACATTCGATGGAATCTTTCGATCAGGGGTCAATGATGTAAACCCACTTTCAAAAGCGAGGAAACCTACCATTGAGGTAGGCAAGCTCCAAGGTACTAAATAATTTCTAAGTCTTGATTCTGGATAATGAGCTAAAGTCGATGGAACAAAACTCATCACAGGAGGGCCTTGATGTATCCCCCATCAATGACATGAAATGAGTAACAGAGTTTGAAGGTGAAACAGAGCATTTTGCAAATTGGACTGGACACAGGGAAGGCCGACTCGGAGAGAATGGATAACTACAGATGGACGACTCAATATAGGTTTCAGATGGACTTCTCTTGAACATATGAATGACATGACCAATGATTTGGCAGCATTGACTCAAAGACGACACATGGAATGACCTCGTAATCAATCGAAAGAGAGACAAATGGATTTCCCAAACCGGCTTCAAATGTGATGAATAGGGGGTGTAATGTTCAAGAGCGACACTTACTGCCAATCAATACAAAGATGAAACATATCCCTTTCCCAAATTTTCCCCCACCATTTTTGGCAAGTACCACTTTATTTTTATGCAAGCTTGAAGAGGATCACATATGCTTGTTAATATAAGCTCATCCTTCGGACGAGTCCCTCGGAGTATATTTAACGAACCCTAAGAAGGAGTGGTTTGGTCCCATCACGGGTCTGTCAATGTTTGTTTAACAAGTCCAGAGATAGTAAACTCGAAGGTTTTTCAAGATTATAGAGTTTGGAAAAACACTTAAAAGAGAACTCTCTCAGTTCCTTTTTCGT
>ML787014.1:330045-347028 GCA_009831015.1 Picea engelmannii | reverse complement strand
GCAAGTCATTACACTCATCTTGATATTAGTGATTAGGTTTAAACAATAGATAAGTATAAAAACCCAAAAATGACATAGTAAAAAGTAACTTAAATGAGTAAATAACCATTTTTACCATATCATTTCACATTTTCACTATTGAGTTCCAAAACCCCCTTTTTACCCTCTGAATTCGGCGTTGATTTGCGAGAGCTACAAGAGGTCATTTGATGAGCCGTCTGTAGCATTGAGGTAAGCCATTCATTCTTGACATCTTCATGGTTTAAATTTTTAATTTCATTGGTTATTTTCTCATTTTCAAGTTGGTTTTTGAACCCTACATGCGCATAGGCATTCTCGCAGGCAACCCATATGGGACCTGCAAGAATGATGCATTCTTGCAGGTGAGCCTTGAGCCACCTACGAGGTGTTCGCACTGTGTAAAAGAGGTGTCTGCGAGAACCGCAATCTTAAAAGAAAAATTAAATATTGAGCCAATGAAAAAGATCTATATCATGAGTAAAATCATTAATCCTCCTTTTATGTCTCTTGTGTAGGTAAATAGCCACAAACATGGTGCTTGAGTGGCGAGAACAAGAATATGAAGAAGATAAGGCAAATGCCGAGAATCATCCGCTCACTATAGCTGCATTGAGAGATTGTGGGCTCTTAAAATACTTTCGCATTACGAGCATGAGGGCCCAGGTCAGACTATTGGAGTATCTAGTCCATATGTGGGACCTAGATCAACAGGTTTTCAATGTAGGAGCTCATACTTTGTCCATAGACATTGAGGACATATACTTTTTAATTGGGTTGTCCAGGCGTGGGTATCATGTCAGTCTGACCGGTAGTAGAGGTGGTGGCCTCAATATGAGTGAATATTGCAATCAATACTGTGTACCAGAGGCTGAGAGGAAAAAGGGAAAAGTTGCTATCTGGGGGGTACAATACTTGACCCTCTGCACTATCCTCTTTACTATAGCTCAGATGGCCAGGAGTTATGCTCCTCATATGGCATTACAGAGCTACTTACAGTATGCCATCGAGTGTACTGAGCCTCGTGTATTCAACTGGGCCGATGTTGTGCTTCGCAGTATCAAAAGGCAATTAACCAAATGCAGGCGCGGTGAATTGAAACAATTTGGGCATGGATCTTTACTAGTGTCCTTCTTCCTTGAGAGGGTCCCTGTATTACGACTACAGGCTGAGTGGAACCTACCGGGTCCTAGAGATCCAAGGACATTGAGATGGTTTCAGCTCATGGCCCGGCACGTGGCAGGACCAATCGTCAAGTACAACGATATTTTCTTTGACTGGCTTCAAAACCAGATGTTGATGGTCGATGATTACGCCTATGACGGGTTGGATTTCCGAGGAGATCCGGATTTAGCATTGCTTGAGGATGCTCAGTGGGGTGACCTTGGTAAGAAGAACACGCATTTTCTCTTTTTAAATGTTTTTTTTTTTTGAATTTTAATCGTATTCAAATGTTTTTGGTTTATATGTTTATCCGAAGACTTAACACAAAAATGTTTGTTGATAACACAGATGTTGGACTATATAGACCTACTGGCAGTTCTCCTATCCAAGGGCGAGGAGAGGCAGTAGCACCACCACCACAGTATGCCGAAGATTATCAGATAGTGGAACAGAATTTTGAGGGTCTGACAGCAGACATTCCAGATATGACTCTGGAAGAGATTCCACGACGTGATTAGTGTCACACTATAGGAGTATCAACAGCTATGGGTCGACTGCTCTGTAGGGCTGCTAGGGAAGTAGTGTGTTACCGTGAATGTCATCCATGACGTCACTTTGTAGAAGCTATAAGCTTCAATTTTTGATATTTTGGTCTTTGGACAAACTTTTTGTAAAAAACAAACTCTTTTGATCGTTATATATACAGATGGCTTCTACCAATTTACTTTATATTGTGTGAATTTTAATGTGTTTGATTTATAAATGGTTCAAATGTCTGTCCAATAAATAATTAGCCAATGCATCTATTAATGTATTAAGACATCTAGGAATATGTTGATATTCAATGCGATCAAAATACCGTTCCAAGAGGCGAATTCGCAAATACACCCGTAACAAAGTAGGACTTCAAATAGAGTAGATATTACTTAGTTGTAGTACTACAAGCTGCGAGTCAAGTCGTACAACCAAATTAAGAATTCCCAGCGAGATAGCATCAACCAATAATTCAATGACGACGCTATACTCTGCAATGTTGTTGGTTGCATGGCCAAGACACACACCTTGTAAAGATACAAGTTCATTTGTTGGGGCATAGATTGCCCACGTAGCGGAGGCAAGGTTCTGAGTACTATGGCTAGCGCCATCAGTGAAGCCAATATAGGGTAGCGAATACTTCGACATCTGGCAATCAAACACAACACACATAAGGGCAGAGACCAGATAACGTCAAAACAAACTAAAGTAGCACACACAAAGTATGATACATAAAATACAAGTACTTGTGCACAAATGACTTGTGCATAGTACTTCTTCAAGTACAACCCATTCCTGGGTTCACTTAAAGGGATACCATCGTAATCGACTAGCTCATATGCTCCTTTTTCCAAAACTCGGCGAACAATATAAGGACCTCGCCACATTGGTTCGAATTTCCCAGCTCCTAAGACATCTCGATCCTGTTCATAGAGAAGAACAAGATCACCTTTAGAGAAAACGCAAGGCTTGACATGCTTGTCATACTGTGCCTTGACACGTTTCTTTTGGGCTTTTATTATGAGAGTGGCGTCACGTCGAGTTTCGTCTAATCGCATAAGATACAATAGACGTTCTTCTTTAGCAGAAGTATTGGGTAAGAGTTCGACAGCTAGCTTCAAAGAAGGTATCTCACATTCTATTGGAAGAATGGCTTCCACACCATAGACCAATCAAAAAGGCGTAAAACCAGTAGCAGATTTGACAGATGTCCGATAGGCCCACAATGACGAAAACAACATCGTGTTCTAGCTTGTTTTATGAATTCCTATCATCCGTCAAAGCATAGTAATAAGAACTTTGTTGATTTCTTCGACCTGGCCATTAGCTTGCAGATAATAGGCTTCGAGAATTCTTCTTTTTCCCTTCTTTAGAAAGTGTTCGCACCCTAGCAGTTGTGCACAGTGCGAACTTCTCGCACCCTGGCTTAAGGTAGACTGCGAGAATCATGCATTCTCGCAGGCAAATGTATTAGCAGCCTGCGAACCTTCCTCAAAAATGGTATTTTTGGAAAGAGAAGAAAGTAACTTTCCTCAGGAGAAAGTTCTAATGAAGAGCCTGAGTACACCATCATCAATAGATCATCATCATGACCAAAATCATGGGTAACACCCCTTCACCCAAAAATGGCCTCCATTATATCAAAGCTGAGGCATAACAACCATAAGAAAATTTGAGAAGAGGTTGGATCAAATGAGGATTTAGCTTATCAAGCTAGTATTGAATTTTACTAGGATGGAGAGGGAAGATATGACTCAAATCCTTGACCAAAATAACTTAATATTCTAGGATCTTACCTCTAAAATAAGGTCTGATTGGTTGTAACCACTTCATCACTCCCCTAGAACTGAGCACGGGGAAATAATATCGCTCCCCTAAAACTAAGTAAGGAGCGATGAAAAGGGTTCATCCTCCTTTTCATATGAGTAGGGGAGAGATGATACTAAAAAAGGGCCAATAAATTAAAGTGAAAGATAGTATTTCGACCTTCAGATGATATATTTCTCCCCCAACATGTCTAGGGATCATGGAAACTATTCCCACATTGATCCAAAAAGGATCTAGAGAAGGCTAAGAACAAATCAGAACTCGTAGAGACAACTCAGGATGCTCAGAATGGCTTCAGCAGATAGATAAAGGGAAAAAATTGAAAGTTCTCAAAACTCAATGAAAATGACATGATCACAAAGAGAACATTGCAATATTTCTAATGATGCAAACGAATCGTCAAACAGAATTATGGATTGAAAGATATTTGCGGTCAAAGTTTTGGTCAACCTAGCCCAATCAGTCGGGGATGAGTCAACATCCGTACTACTGACGTCAGCATCCGTACAACACATGTGGCAGGAGAAGGAAGGTGACACATGTCATGCTAATGTCAACATGACATTAGCATGGTGACGTGGCAGCACCAGAGGCTGCCATGTGTCACCCAATTTTTGTGTTTTTGGGTTGACCCGTGGACCAATCGGATCATGCCACGTGGTAGTCCGTATGGTATGTATGATGACATGGCATGACGATGTGGTGTGCTGATGTGGCATGAGGACTTGGCAAAGGACAACGTGGCCCAGTGAGAGGCCACCACGTGGCCCAATCAGAGGCTACCACATGGCAGGCATGAAATGCTCAATGACAGTCTATGAGAAAAATTTGAAAAAATATATAGTTTGGAGGGTCCGCCAAATCTGGCAAACCACGCCAAACTTGGCCATAGTTAACCATTAGGATATGGATTAGTACCACTAGTAAAACTTAGCAAACATAAAACCACTAAAGGGGGAGGCCCAGTAAAACTTAGCAAACATATATTGCAACAACATAAAACCCAAAAGGGGGAGGCCCACAGGTTTGATCCCGAGACCTCCTCTACCATATGCACCTTAATAATTCCACCCAAACCAACAAGCCACGGGCCTTACATTGTAACCAACACCGCGAAAAACAATTAAATGTTGAATCCACCCAGCTAAGGGGGAGTCGTGCATACGGTACGACCTCTTGGGCATGAAATTCTATGTAGTCCAATCATTAATGCAGGTTGCAGAGAGGGCATGAAAACTGAGACAAATTTATTCTTGGGCCTGGGAG
Source organism: Picea engelmannii (assembly GCA_009831015.1). Taxonomy (NCBI): domain Eukaryota; kingdom Viridiplantae; phylum Streptophyta; class Pinopsida; order Pinales; family Pinaceae; genus Picea; species Picea engelmannii. Next base: position 342,219 of record ML787014.1, on the reverse strand, counting down.
TGCCAGAATTGGATTGAGGCATGGAGACAATCATTTTTGGGTAATTCGACGCCAGAAATTCAATGGTGTTGTCTATTTCCTGATCTGAGCATTATTTTTGTAGCTTGATTTCAGAATGAGGTATACTTATGTATTTTGCCAAATTATTTTGATGAGTTAATGAAAGAGCCTACCCATTTGAGAGAACGACCCGGAGATGTAGTCCACCGAGGATGAACTCTATTATCAAGTTTTTGTGTTCATATTTGATTCTTATCTCTCTTCATTTTTGAGCTTTTCCTTCTTTAATGGTGCACTTTAATTTATGCTCAATTAATGCAATTCTTTATGAGCCACTCAATGAAAAGATCCCAGATCATGTTGGTATTAGAGCAATTGTATTTGACTTGAATTGTTGAGTGTGAATGCTTACTAGGGCCAAGCATAAGTAGGGTGAAGGAACTCTTAAGACTTTTAATCCCAAAGTTGGTTGTGCATCTCGAAGGAAGAAAATGGCAGAAGAGGACAAGCATGATGAACAGGAGAAAAACTTTCATATGGTCTTTTATCGGATGTTAGAAATGGTCGAACGAATGTATGGAGATTATGAGAAGAGGATGAAGAATAAAGGGAAGAAAAAGGAAGCACATGCATATGATGATGCTTCTGTAAACCAAGGGGCTAGAGGAGATCCTCCTGAGCCTCCGTCTTCACCTTCAAGTTCTAGTTCTTCTTCCTCTGAGCATTCTCATCATTCTCATTATTCTATCCATAAAGCCTCTTTTAAGAAAGCGTTATTAAAGCTTGATGTAAAATTTGATTTACCTATGTTTAATGGAGATGATAATCCTGAAAAGATAGATAATTGGATCTGATAGGTTGAAGTGTATTGTCGTGTTCAACATATTGATGAAGAAGAAGTTAAAGTGCAATTGGCTTCTCTTTAGTTGGAAGGCACGACTCTCGTATGGTGGGAGAGAAAGATTTAGGATAGAATTAATTGTGGTAATCTTCTTTCCTCATGGTCGGAATTTAAATCAGCAATAAGGAAGCAATTTTATCCATTAGGGTATTTACATAAAGCAATGATGGAATGGAAAAATTTAAGGCAAAGTAAAGGTCAAACTGTACAAAGTTTCACAAAAGAATTTAGGAAGAAAGATCTTGCATTGAACATTCCTTTGGATTCTTATGAAACTTTAATGAAGTATATTGGTGCACTTCAGAGTTATATTCATCATACTTTGCTCTTATTTAACCCCACTAGTCTTGACGAATTTTTTGTGCAAGCCACTCACCTTGAGAACAGGGGGAAGCATGTTCAAGAAGATCCCATGAAGAAACCTTCCAATATTCTACATAAAACTTTTACGAAGTTTAAAATGAAGGACAAGAAGACTACCATAGTGATGAGAGAGGAAGAAAGCCATCCTGCACTCATTGCAAGAAAATTGGTCATGATGAAGCACAGTGTTGGAAACTACAACTAGAAAAGAAACCGAAACAGTTCAGTGGAAAGGGGAAGACAAAAACCATTGCTACAGTGCAACAAGATCTTAGTTTTGATTCAAGAGATGAAGGAAATATCACAATGGTTGGAGTACCAGGTAAAGATTCCCTTCATGCTAGTTCAAGTTCCAATAATGAATCTCATGATGATGAATGAAAGAGGAATGAATTATTTCACATAAGAGTTGTATCTAAACACACTAAGATAGATACATTATTTGATCTGGGTTCCCAAGTAAACTTAATATCTAAAGCATTTTTCAAGAAGATGGGTCTTGAAAAGAAACCACATATGAAGCCTTATCTGTTGGAATACTGAGAGGGGGAGTGAATCATTATTACCCTTTTTAACAATTATCAATTAATTTTTATATTTTATGATTACCACAATGAATCAACAATGAATTGTATGTAAAATCAATTATATAAATATATTTAATGTCAAATAAAAGGTTTTATAAAGAACAGTGAAGGACACCAATCCTCTTTAGAGAACCAACTCTAGGATACACCAATCCCCTTCTTCAGGGAACCAACCCTAGGAAGCACTAAATCCCTCGTCTTTAGGGCACCAACCCTAGGAAGCACCAACTCCCTCATAGTTAGGGAAGCAACCCTAGGAAGCACCAACTCCCTTGTATTTAGGGCACCAACCCTAGGAAGCACCAACTCCCTTATATTTTACAATTTTATTAGTAAGGATATGAATCCTTCCATGCTCCTCCCTTCCACCCTCACTGCATAAGTATCTTCCACTTTCCTTCCTGGAATCTGCTTTTGCTTTTTATCTTTTGATCTGGACTGCAGAGATGCATTATTCTCACCACTCTCTCTCGTTTATATAATCTTCAAACTAGTGTGAGATATAACACATCGAGTCCTTTCGTTTGGACCATCACACCTCTTCATTTAACTTAACCATAATCTCTTTTATTATTCTTACCGTGAAAGCTTTTCATAAATTGATCATAGATATCGATCAATTTCATCTTTTAGCTTGATCCCAAATCTCTGCAATTATTGTAGAAACCGATTTCTACAGAGGTGCTTCCTTCAAATCATTAGCATATGACCATATGCGTCAAACCATGGGCTTATTTTCTAAGCGATGTTCCCAGCGCCTTATGGCTTATGTGTTCATAACCCATGACTAGGGGCTAGAACCTAGTTCTTCGGACTTTGAATTTCGACGATTTTTCTTTGACAAACATCTAATCTTCTGGAGTTTTCAATTTCCCGAAACGGTTACCTCTCACACGAGTTTATCCAATGGCTGGCATGATTCCCAGAACCAAATCAATGGACAGATTTGATCCTTACACTGCTTAATCCGACGGCTGGGAATTAATCAAGAATTGAGATGGATAGCCCCTATTTACTTCGCGACTTTGTGCTTCGCGTCTTTCAGTCTCTGTAAATATTCATATGACCTCCAACTATGGTCAGGTGTCTATCTAAAGGGTGCTTCAGAGATGCGGGTTTTGGGTGTTTTCACTATATGCTGCGGCCAATTCTTCCGATCTTTGAATCGACAAATTCCAGGAAATGGGCGCTAACTCCTCTTCCTAGGCCCATCTCACATGTGACCTCAGTCTATGACCCGGGGCTCAACTCCTGAGTGATTCAGAACTTCATGCTTTGTGACTTCGGAAGTCAGCTTACTCCCTCTATCTCCGAAGTCTAGACCGGTGAAATCTTCTAGACCATATCAATGGTCTACAACTCTCCAACTAGTCAACGACTGAGATTTATCCAGAGTAATTTTCCGAAGTAATTTTATCCAGAGACGTGGATCGAATGCCGCGTATCCTTCTGGATCTGACAGTCCAGAATTTCTTCACACTTCGTGAAGTTTGAACTTAGCTCCTCGCAATTTCTCTGAATCGTGAATCCGCTAATTCATTTATCTGTTTCCACGTCCCCGCCTTCCAACAAACGACTAGGATCTCTTTGTGGCTTCGGACTTCATAAATTCAACACTCTCCTATGTTATTCTTCTCTTTTTGGAGTGTGTGGATCTCTACCACATTCCCTTCTGGATCTTACGGTCCAAAATCTCTCTGCACTTCGTGAATTTTGAACTTAAGTCCTCGCAATTTCTCCGAATCACAAATCCACGAATTTGTTTATATGTTGCCACGTCCCCGCCTTCCAACCAATGACTAGGATCTCTTCATGGATTCGGACTTCGTAAAGTCAACGCTCTCCTGCGTTCTTCTCCTTTTCTCAGAGTGTGTGGATCTATGCCACCTGTCTCCCTGGACGATGGATGGTTTCGACTGGGTTTGGAACTTCAGGACTTCGTAAATCCAATTTCCTATTAAATGAGAAAGGGATAAAACCTCATGCTACTCACCTGGATTAGACGACTGCCGACCCTCTGCACTTCAGATCCTACGCTTGGGATCTATTCTTCTCCCCAGTTCTCTCCTTAATCCTTCAAATATATCGATTGATGAAGCTTCTAAGGAGTTCACTTCTAACCACCGTGCAACTTCTCTCATATCATTATTTCTCCTGAGATTTAGAGTGGATTCCTCTGCAACTCGTGTTATGTCGTTTTGCGCAACTACTCCTTAAAACTATCTCAATGAGCAGGATTCTTTCTTGAATCCTTTGAAGTTTTTCTGTGGTTATTTCGATTCCAATGACATTTATACAATGCACTCTTCCTTCTAAGCTTTGATCTCTGCATATTGTCTGACATTTTCATTCTCTGCATACTTTTATATTTTTGACATCAATGACAACACATCAATGATAGTATGTCCAACAATCTCCCCCTTTGTCATTGAGGGAAACACTCTAACTTCATACATACTCCCCCTTTGATGATGCTTTTCTCTATGAAGTTACACTCCCCCTTTGACATCAACAGAAAAGGGTTGCTCCCCCTAGGGTAATGCTTCCCTGAGCATTCAATTTTTAATGAGGTTTTTAAATTACTCCTAAATTTTGTTGGAGATTTTCAAAAGTACTCTTGGGCAAAGGTTTTGTGAAAATGTCTGCAATCTGTTCTTTGGTGTCTACATGCACTATTTTGACCACCTTTTGGGTAACCTGATCTCTTAAAAAATGGTATTTGATTGGTATGTGTTTAGTTTTAGAATGCATCAATGGATTTTTAGAGATTCTTATGGCACTAGTGTTGTCACAGTTAATAGTAATAGGATTGATACATTTTATTTGTAGGTCTTCTAAAGATTGTGTCATCCAAAGGACTTGTGTGTAACAGGATGCAGCAGCAATGTATTCTCCCTCTATTGTAGAAAGAGATGTGGATGTTTGTTTCTTGCTTGACCATGACACTAGACTTTTCCCCAAGAAAAATTCTCCTTCACTGGTGCTTTTTCTATCATCTATGCTACCTGCCCAATTAGCATCAGTATATGCAGTTAGGTTGAAATTTTTATCTTTTGGATACCACAATCCAAGTTCTATGGTGCCTTGAAGGTATTTGAATATTCTTTTTACTTCTTTTAAGTGAGTTTCTCTAGGTGCAAATTGAAATATCCCCACAAGTCCTACAACTTGCATGATGTCAGATCTCATTGTTGTTGAGTAGAGTAAACTTCCAATCATTGATCTATACATTGTTTGATCCACTTTTGGTGAGTCATATTCTAGACTTAGCTTACATCCAATGACCATGGGAGTACTCATGGGTTTATTGTCTTCCATTTGAAATTTCTTCATCATGTATTTGATATATTTGGTTTGTGAAACAAATATTCCATTTTTTGTTTGATTTACTTGTAAACCTAAGAAAAATGAAATTTCTCCCAGCATAGACATTTCAAACTCTTCTTTCATTTTAGTTGCAAATTTTATACTTACTGTAGTGAGATTACTCCCAAATATGATGTCATCTACATATACTACCACAACAATCATGTTTTGATCCTTAATTTTGATATATAGGTTGTTGTGATTAGTCCCTCTCTTGTATACATGTTTTTGTAGATATTGAACAAGCCTAGAGAACCATGCTCTGGGGACTTGTTTAAGACCATACATGGCCTTTTTCAGATTGCACATAGTTCTAGTTTTCTGACAAAATGAATCCTTCTGGTTGCTCAACATAGAATTATTCTTCTAGTGTTCCATTAAGGAATGTTGATTTGACATCAATCTAATAGATTTTGAAATCTATGAAGCACACAAATGCTAGGAACATTCTGATGGCCTCAAGTCTTTCTACAGGAGCGAAGGTTTCTTCAAAATCAATACCTTCTACTTGGGAATATCCCTTGTAGACTAATCTGGCTTTCTTATTTATAATTTCCCCATTTTCATTTAATTATTTCTTGAAGATCCACTTAGTTTGACCTATCAAATTCTTGTTCTTGGGTCTTGGAACTAGTTCCCAAGTATGATTCTTTTCTATTTGATCTAGTTATTCATTCATTGATTTTATCCCATCTTTAATTTTGACATATTCTTTAACAAACTTAGGTTCAATTAAGGATAGCATTGCTTGTTCAGAGTCAAAGGCTAGTTTCCTTCTTGTTTCTACTCCAACACTTTTATCTCCAATGATCTGGCTTTCAGGATGATTCTTTTGAACTCTTTTTGATGGAGCTCTTGGCAAGGGAGTTTCTTCATTGTCTTCTTCATCAGTGTGTGGTTCATTTTCCTGTGTTTCATCATCATTTTCTTGTTTATATTCTACATAATCCTCCTCTTGTTGAGATTTGATATCATCATCTTCTTGTTGATATTTTTTATCAAAACCTTGGGATATGCCCTTTTCTAGATCATATATTTTTACATTAGCACTTTCCACTATTTTTAGTAGTCTAAGATTATAACATCTATATGCATTTTTATTCAATGAGTATCCTAATAATATTCCTTCATCAAATCTTGCGTCAAACTTTCCTAGGTTATCTTCATCATTCTTTATGTAACATTTACTTCCAAAAATTCTAAAGTGTTTTACAGAGGTTGGCCTCCCAAACCATAGTTCATAAGGGGTTTTATCATGATTGGGTCTCAACTAAGCTCTATTAAGTATGTGAACTGCTGTGTGGATTGCATCTCTCCATAATTTTTCTAGAATTTTGGCTTCATTTAGCATATTTCTTCCATATTCTTGAACTGTTCTGTTTTTCCTTTCTACCACTCCATTTTGTTGAGGAGTCCTAGGAGCTGAAAACTGTCTTTTGATACCATGGTTTTTATATAATTGAGTGAACTATTTAGAGGTGAATTCTCCTCCATTGTTTGATCTTAGACATTTAATTTTGAGATATGTTTCATTTTCTACAAGAGCTTTAAATGTTTTGAATTTCTCAAAGGCTTATGATTTTTCTTTTAAAAAGGAAACCTAGGTCAGTCTTGTGTAATCATAAACAATCAACATAAAATAATGTTCACCATAGGTGATTTTGGTTCTGGTAGGTCCACATATATCTATGTGAATAATCTCTAATGGTTTTGTTGTGGAGTGTTCTTTTGTTTTGAACCTAACTCTTGTTTTCTTTCCTATTTGACAATGTTTAAAAATGGGATCTGAAGACTTAATCATTTTTGGTAGGTCCCTAACTGCCTCTTTCTCGTTGGATTTGATCAATTTTTCAAATCTTAAATGTCCCAACCTTTTATTCCATAGCCATATTTCATCTACTTGGCTTAAACAACATTTTTCTTCTTCATCTATATCAAGGATGTACACATTACTAGATGTTCTTGGTGTGACCGCCACTAGCCTTCCAGTGTCCCTTTTTCTGATCTCACATTTTTTAGAATCAAAAGTAAGTATGTGACCTTGAACACATGTTTGGATTACACTTAGGAGATTAGGTTTGAGATTTTATACTAGAAGTACATTTTCTTCTTTAGGTTTATTATTTCCTAACGTAACAGTGCCTTTTCCCAGTATCTTGGTTGAAATGTTATCTCCAAAAGTTACTTTTTATTTTCCTTTATTTAACTTGAGAAATTTACTTTGATCTCTAGTCATGTGTTTGGAACATCCATTGTCAAGATACCACTGACATCCATGATTTATTGCATATAAGGCTACTTTTCACTTTGTTTGTCTTTTCTTCCATACTTTTTGATTAATAGGAATATTTATCCTTTTATCATATTTTGGCAATCTACATTCATTGGTTTTGTGACCATAGTTGTTGCATTTTTGGCATTCACTATTGAAGCTTTGCAAAGGAGAAAATGAGTTATAGTTTCTCTTCTTTGTATTGTACTCATTGTTCCTATATCTTTGGTCATTTCTATAATTGTGTTGTCCATAAGCTTTGCAGTGTACTGCCTTATGTCCAAAATTATTTCAAGAGTAACAATATCCAATAAATAGATATTTAGGGGGATTCCTTATGATGATTGTATTTTTCTAATAATGTTTTACTCTAGTAGGGAGTATTGATTTATGTTTATGTGTAACAGTTTTCAATGGTATCCTTTTTTCCTGATTATCCTCCCTTTTTAATGATTTTTTTAGAGTATCTGCATAACTAATTTGTTTCTTGACAGATCCTTGTAATGTAGCAGTTGAGTCTTGAGTGTATCCCAAATCAGTCTTGTTGTTTGGTGACCTTTGACTACTAGGAATTTCATCCAAGATGTTTGAACTATTTTCAAATTGTGATCCCTTCTTTTCTTTCTCAATTTCACATTTTAGCAGCTTAATCTCAGCTTCTAATTTCTCACGTACTTGCTTCTTATCATTTAGTTATTGTGAAATGACTTCTCCAATTTTATTAGTTTCCAGGAGCTGGGACTTTAAATCACTAATGATTTGTTCTGACACTTTGATGGTTTTGGAAACTTCCCTCTCTCTTGATTTAGTAGCTTCTTTAATTTCTAGAATCTCTTCCCTTAGTACCCTGTTTTGTTTTTTGGTTTTTCTTAGTTCTTGAATCACACTAAGGATTTCTTCTTCTAAGTTTACTTCTTCTTCATCTTCCGAATGATTATCATCTTGAGTTTTTATCCCCATAAATAGAAGCTCTGGTTCATCTTCTTCATTTTCTTCTGATGAGCTATTGTCTTCTTGGGTAAAGAACGTTTTCTTTTTCTTGTAGAACTTATTTTTATTATTAGTTTTGGTTTTCTTCTGATTTTTTAAGGTTCTTTCATCATCAATTTCCTCCTACTTAGGATAGGGACACTTATTGGCAAAGTGTCCAATTTTTCCACAATTAAAACATATTAGAGGAATCTTCCCTTTGTATTTCCATGTCCCTTTCTTGAGTTTCTTTATGAAGTTGGCAGTTTCATCATCAGATATATCTGATAAATAATCATTGGTCTTTTTCTCCTGCCTCATTTTAGATGCTTGAAAGGATGTTTCCTTTTTTGATGATTTATCATTCCCTGTTCTCATTTCATATGCTGTAAAAATTCCATGGAGTTGATCAACTATGAGTTTGTTAAGATAATACCTATCTTCAATTGTAGAAATCTTGGCATCATATCTCATAGGTAATGACCTTAGTATTTTTTGCACAATAGGTTTATCTTCAAGTTCTTATCATGTTGCTCTGAGTGAATTGACCACTTCATCTACCCTATGAAAGTATTCAACAATGTTTTCTTCTTCTTTCATTTTTATATTTTCAACCTGAGTTCTATAGGTCTGTAGTTTGGTTTCCTTGAATTTTTCATCTCCTTCATATACAGCCTCCAACTTGTCCCAGATTTATTTGGCTGATTTACAATGCATAACCTACACACATATGGAATTAGTCAATCCTCCTAGAATTCCATTAACTTCTCTTGAGTTGTCATTACAGATTTTCTTTCCTGCAACGTCTTTGGGTGGAGTAGTTGGTGTAATGTAACCATCTACAACAGATTTCCAGATATCAAATCCAAGAGCCAACATGAAGTTTTTCATTCTTATTTTCCATATAGGATAGCCTCCTCCATTTAAAAATGGTGCTTTTTTGTTATACATTCCCTCTTGTTGATCCATGTTCAGGATCTACCTTCCAGTTGTTAGACTGTGTTGAAGGCAACCTTGCTCTGATACAAATTGTTGGAATACTGAGAGGGGGGGTGAATCGGTATTATCCTTTTTAACAATTAGCAATTAATTTTTATATTTTATTGATTACCACAATGAATAAAAAATGAATTGTATATAAAATCAATTATATAAATATATTTAACATCAAATACAAGGTTTTATAAAGAACGATGAAAGACACCAATCCTCTTTAAAGCACCAACTCTAGGAGACACCAATCCCCTTCTTCAAGACACTAAATCCCTCGTCTTTAGGGAACCAACCCTAGGAAGAACCAACTCCCTCGTATTTAGGGAACCAACCCTAGGAAGCACCAACTCCCTTGTATTTATGGAACCAACCCTAGGAAGCACCAACTCCCTTGTATTTAGGGTACCAACACTAGGAAGCCCCAAATCCCTTGTATTTTACAATTTTCTTAGTAAGGATATGAATCCTTCCATGCTCCTCCCTTCCACCCTCACTTCATAAGTATCTTCCGCTTTCCTTCCTGGAAGTTTCTTCTATTTTTTATCTTCTGATCTAGACTGCAGAGACGCATTCTTCTCACCACTCTCTCTTGTTTATATAATCTTCAAACTGGTGTGAGATATAATGCATTGTTTCCTTTCATTTGGACAATTGCACCTTTTCATTTAACTTAACCATAATCTCTTTTATTATTCTTACCATGAAGGTTTTTCATAAATTGATCATAGATATGGATCAATTTCATATTTTAACTCGATCCCAAATCTCTGTAATTATTGTAGAAACCGAGTTCTATAGAGGTGCTTCCTTCAAACCATTAGCATATTACCATACGTGCCAAACCATGGGCTTATTGTCTAAGTGATGTTCCCAGCGCCTTATGGATTATGTGTTTGTAACCCATGACTGGGGGCTAGAACCTAGTTCTTCGGATTTCGACTTTCGATGATTTTTCTTTGATAAACATCTAATCTTCCGGAGTTTTCAATTTCATGAAATGGTTACCTCTCACATGGGTTGATTTGATGGTTGGCATGATTCCTAGAACCAAATCAACGGACTGATTTGATCCTTACACTACTTAATATGATGGTTGGGACTTAATCAAGAATTGAGATGGATAGCCACTATTTACTTCATGACTTCATGATTAGAATATTTCAGTCTCTGTAAATCTTCATATGACCTCCGACTATGATCAAGCGCTTATCCAAAGGGAGCTTCGAATATGCGGGCTTCGGGTGTTTTCAATGTATGTTGTGGCCAATTCTTTCGATCTCTGAATCAGTGAATTCCAGGCAATGGGTGCTAACTCCTCTTCCTAGGCCTGTCTCACATGTGACCTCGGGCTATGACCCGGGGCTTAAATCTTGAGTGCTTCACAACTTCATGCTTTGCGGCTTCATAATTCATCTTACTCCCTCTATCTTCGAAGTCCGGACCAGTGAAATCTTCTGGACCAAATCAACAGTCTACAGCTCTACAACCAGTCAACAACTGAGATTTATTCGGAATACTTTTTCGAAGTACTTTTATCCAGAGTCATGGATCGAATGCCACATATCCTTCTGGATCTGACGATCCTGAATTTCTTCGCACTTCGCGAAGTTTGAACTTAGCTAGTCGCAATTTCTCCGAATCGAGAATCTGTGAATTCATTTATCCATTGCCACGTCCCCGCCTTCCAACCAATGGATAGGATCTCTTCACAGCTTTAGACTTCATAAAGTCAATGCTCTCCTGCGTTCTTCTCCTTTTATCGGATTGTGTGGATCTTTGCCACGTGCCCTTCTGGATCTGACGTTCTAGAATCTCTTCACACTTCGTGAAGTTTGAACTTTTCTCCTCGCACACTACTACATATTGAAAAATTTGTGGCGAACACTTGCGACGAAAGTACTCTTTCGTCGCAACATGCAAGATAAAAAGTTCAATTTTTCTAAATCCACCCTGTATTCGTCGCTATCTTGACGCATGTAGTTTGACTAAATCATTATGGTCAATGTTCGTCGCAAGAGCGACTAATTGACTAATTGACTAATGTTCGTCGCAAGAGCGACTAATTGAATAATGTTCGTTGCAAGAGAGACGACTTACCTAACCTTAAAATTGACTATTAAAAAGGACCTAAAATAAATAGGTGGAAAAGAAATATTTTTAGGCCAATATCGTTGCAATTGTGACGATAGTGACCTAAAATTGGACTATAAATATTTGACGATTTAAATATGTTGCGAAAATCTTTCTATAACAACGACGGTTCGGAAAGGGTATTTTTTGTGTAGAAAAATGTCGCAGAATGTTCTTAGAGGTGGGGAAAAAAGTAAAGCGGGTGAAAAGGGTGATGGTAGATGTTATTGCCCTTGTAAAAAATGTTGCCTCAGATGTCTCGTAAGAATTTTAATAGCAACAACTACAAAACATTGTAGGAAATATGGTCACATTGATGGCGGATTGAATGAATATTGTCCCATGGTAATTAGCTATATATTCATTATCTTTTTTTATTTTGTCAATTTTATATAAAATTATATATGTATATATGTATATATATTGTTTGAATGATTGTTATAGTATACCCTAATTTTGCATGATTGTTTGTAATTATAAAGTTAGAGTTGCCCTCTAACTTTCCGCAGAATATTGCACCAAGTATTAGTAGAAATGATGTTGTACAAGCTGAGGAACATCATCATGACCAAGCAAATGAGGATCTCATGGAA
>ML787014.1:305530-317454 GCA_009831015.1 Picea engelmannii | reverse complement strand
CATAGCTTTATTCTCATCTAGTATAATCTTTGAACACCCCTACACTCATAATTGAATTTTTCTGACATGGACTATTCTTTTACCAGAATCCTAATAGTCTCATATTTTTAACAAGCTAGGTGACAACAACAACAAGGCAGAGATATTGCTACATGAACCTAGATGTGAACGATTTATACATAACAGTTGTGTTGGGTTGAGATAGTTCAAGTGTTGGTTGAAGGATTTTTTCCATGTCATTATTTGGATAATGACATGGCAATTTATGAGCCTGCCACATGTCTTTTTTATTTTCCCTTTATTATCCAAACCAACTCCCTTCTTTGTCTACCTTGTATATGTGGCATATTTTAATTGGTCCCAAAGTTGTTGATGTGGAGGTTCCATACATCATGCATATTTGATGGTATACATAGACATATATATCCCTTTGTCTATATTCTATGCAAAAGAGTCGTGAGTCACTTAGGGAATCAGAATATTGTAATGATATGAGGTTTAATTTCCAAAACCCTTACAAACTTGAAATATTTATAAAACTCAATGAAACCCATATTTATAGAACTCAATGAAACATATGCACTCTTCCTTTAAAGCATTGATTTTCCTCTTATGTTGTAATAGAGACTCCATGATAAAAACACACCCTGCATTATGATTTTCTTCCTGAACATGGATTCTACTAATAGATGAGAAGATAGAGGTCTAGTTCTCAGCAATTAGGTCCTCCTGTTTACGAAGAAATTGATAGATTTATATTATTTTACAATAGGGGTAGTGTCCAAGTTGGCTATGGCTCTCCATGTTACCTATAAACTAGAGATATTACAACCAATTTGGGTGAATAAAAGCAAATTCCCATTCAATAGACCCCTCCAAGAACTCCTCAAATGACCAATGAAGAATATCCCCAAACTGCCTATGCCATTCTGACCAATGCCTTGAGAGTTGTAAGATTGCATCGAGAGTTGTGAACGAACTCAGGAGTTGTGAAGATACCTTGGGAGATGTGAAAATTACAAATGTCATAATGAATCCCATGCAATGTACAATTAGCCACAATGTCCATTCACCATTAATCCAACCAATATGTAATTTTGGCCTTTGAATAATGGCTTGTCCCATTTGTCCTTTTTGGATGGAGTGAGTCAAGGTACTTAAAAAATTTGTCTTTTTTTGGATGGAGTGAGTCAAGGTAATGGACAACAACAACAACACCACTTATCCCATTGTCAATAACTCTCACCCATGCCTTAGCCTTTACAATTTGTAGCCATCGATGGGTTACGAATCAATAACAACTCTTGTATTTGTTACTTAACAATGTACTTTACTCTCAATTGCTCGCTCCCTTTTGACATGTATAGGCCACCTTTACCTTTATATTGTTTCTTCTCCTTGGGTTGAGGAATCACATCCTCCACCTTAGCCACCTCGGTTCCCTCTTCCCTAGTTGTAACCTCCATTTGTATTTTCAATATCTGAGATGGAGGTCCTAAGGTGCTAAGTATGTAATGGTGGGGTAAGTTGTTAAGATGATGGGGAGGTAGGGTTTAAGGGAATGTGTTTCACCTTATTTTTTATACTAAATGAAAAAAAAAATCATCATAACATCTTCATGAATGATTCCCATGCAGCCAAATGCAAGTAGTGAGCCAATGAAACCATCTTAGTTCCTCAAAAGTACAATGTCCCTTTCCCATGTGCTTATTTATTGTGAAAAATAGGGGAACATCAATGTCTAAATGCTTGTATGTTGGAATCTCTATCATTGTTGGCATGAATAGTAAATTGAGTATCTATGAATGAAAGATTCCATCAGGTGGATGTAGCAATGGAAATGATATGCTACAACATATGTCTATCCACTCTTGAAGAGGGTTTTTGTAAACTCTATCATACCAGATAATTTCTTCTTGCCTTCCTAGAATTTATGTCTTGTTAGCATCATATTGTTGTTCATATACATGTAGCTTCAAATTTGTATTTGATCCCAAAGTAAAAGGTTGAAACTTTAGCACACAAATGATGTAATTTGTAATCTTTCCTTGGTCACACGGGTTGTAAGAAAATGTCACATTTTCAACTTCAAATCTTGCCAGAATCCTTGTGATTTTTCCTATAGCATAAATGACACATTCAGACCATTCATCCTCAAAGGCTAAGCCTACATTTTACAACATTTCATCAATCTGATGCCTCCTAAGAATGCAAGACAATATTTGATCAGAACCTGGACCAAGGGTCAAAATTTAGCCCAAAAATGAAAGTGTTCGGAATCATCTCAAAATCAATGGGTGTGTAGCCCTCATCGTCACGAACCCAACGCACTTTGAATGGGGTCAAACGAACATCGAATGAGTGAGATATTGTGATCTGTTCGATTTGCCAAACATGCAAAAAAAATGTTGACTGTACAGTTTGTACATGATGATGTGGCAAGTGTACGACCTGACATGTGGAAAAGATGATGTGGTAGAGGTGATGTGGCAAGAGATGACATGTCAGTGCTGAGTTGGTAGTTGGCAGATGTGGACGAATCATGTTTCGACATGTGGCATTTAATTGGCAAATGGAGTGGTGCCACGTGGCCCAGACATGGGCTACCACGTGGCACCATGGTAAAGGTTGGTTGTTTAAACTTATTATGGAGTCTGTGGGAATCGAACCCCAGACCTCCACACTTGTGGAAAAGTCTTGGCAAGGGCCACCAACCAACATGCCACCATAGTGTTTCTTAACACTATATAATTTTAAAATTATTTAAATTATACCATGTTTGGTTTATGGTAAAAGTTATGGGGGAGTCCACCGGACTCGACCCCGCGACCTCCACGCACATGCAAAGTCTTGGCAAGAGCTGCCCTACCAATGTACCAAATAATGGTTCTTATTATATATGTGATTGCACATATATTTAAATTTGATATGTTTTGTGTTTTGGGCACAGGTCTGGGCTGGGGCTTAGCCCCAACCCACGGTTTTGTGCGCTCCTCCCATGCGACCATTGCCAAGTATTTGCGCAGGAGTTTTAAACAACCACAACCATGCGCTCGATACGTGGCACAACCACATTCGCCTAGATACTTTTCAACCAATGCGCCTGCCACTTGTCACACCTACGTTCATTCTTGAAACGTAGCCCTTTTTGTGCGTTGGGACATGGCCACATGGCCCCCCATGCGTCCAACACCTCCGTGAATTGGGGGCTAGGTCTGCTAACGATGCTACATTATGGTGTGAATTGTGGAAACGATGCGGGTGCTAGGTTTAGGCACGAAAAATTCCCAGAAGCCATGTTAGACACACACAGGTGCGTTTTGGAGAACCAGAGACAATAAGCATGAAGGAGGAAAATGGTAGGAGGCCTATCTTCTTCATTTCTTGGCCAAATGAGATGCTGAAAAAGCCCAGCTAGGGGTTTTTGGATGTTCTGAATCCATTGGAACTATTTTCAAAGCCATTTGGAGACTTCTTTAGTAGGTTTTACACCATTGAAGTTTCAGGGAGCTTAGGGCCCCCATTGATGGAGGCCATGGTCAGATGAGCCCAAGTCTGTTTTTTGTGACTGAATAGTCATTTTTGACTAATTGTTATGCTCTGAACACATTGGGATAGGTTTCAAATGATTTTGAGGACTTTACAGGTGTTTTTCCACAAGGAAGCTCAGGGAAGCTCAAGGCCACCAGTAGAAGAGGTCATGCCCGGATGAGCCATGGTCCGTTTTCAGAGCTCTATTAATCATTTTTGGGGTTTTTATGTATTCTGAACCCAATGGTACAGTCAGTAAATCCATTGGAGTTGAGAAGTAGTTTTTAAAAGAATCTTTGACAAACTAATCCCAGAGAGCCTAGTCCATTGATGGAGGCTCAAGGAGATGTAGCCCAGTTGGGGGTGAACTCCTTTATCATCTTGTTATTGTTGTGAGTTTGTTGGTTTATTTGTTGCAAGTTATGTTTGTTGTGTATTTATTTTAACAACTTTTAACCTTTTGAAGACCTCACACATAAACATTTAAAAGAAGCATGAACTTGACACATAAAACCTCTTGCACAACTAAGACATTGAGCAAGGTCTTGAAAAGTTTATTTTAATGGAGTAGAGGGTGCTTGCATGGCAAAACAAGTCAGCCCCCTATTTTTAGATCAGGTGGTATCAGAGCATATTTTTTCTCATGTGATTGGCATTGATAGCTAGAGTTTTAGCTATTGGTATTTGTGCAAGTTTTGTGTTGATGTTTGATATCTTGCAAAGATGGAGGAAGCTTCAAACAGTAAGAGTTCTCATACATCTTCATTATCCAAGTTCTTTGACAAAGAGATGTTGAAGGAGTTTGTAACCATGAGAGATATGGTACAAGAGTTGTGGGAAGAAAGAAAAGAGAGCATTGTCCTTTAAGAGCAGTTGATGACCATGAAGGAGGAGAAGCACCAGCTTCTTGAAAAGTTGCATGAGATAGAGACTCAACTCCATGAGGCAAATGAAACCCTTACCAAGTACATGCATGAACATGAGGTATGTAATGTTGGTTTTTCTTCAAATTCCTCTCAAGATGAATTCTTTGGTGTCTTTGAAAATCACACAAGAGGAATAGGGTCTAAGTTATTGTTAAAAAATTTCTATGAAGGTAGAGGGTTAGGCAAGCATGCACAGGGCATTGTTGAGCCTATTGTTGTTGAGGAGAGACCCAAGTATTGTGGTCTTGGATATGAATAGAAAAATGGAACATATTCCAAAGTTGAGGAGACAAGGGAAAAAGTTCCAAGAACAACTTTGGTTGCAAGTTCAATCCCTCAAGCATGCAAATTTTGTGTTCAAGATTAATGCAAATGTATGAAACAATAGAGTTGTGACAGCCATGAGGACAAGAACAGATTTGTTGGTCTTCAAAAGAGAGCTAGTAACTCTTCAAATTCACCTCCTCAAGAAGGCGATAAAGGTGAATGTTCAAGGTATATTTCTACCTATAACTCAGTTGATTTTGATTATGTTAAGCATGGTAAATTTGCATGTAAAAATGGAAAAAAAAGTCCATGTACATATTGTGGTTTAGATAACCATCATGTTTCAAGATGTTGGAAAAGATTGGCTACATTCAGGAAACTTTCCAAGCAAAGGCAACTTGAAAGGAGGATGCAAAAGATTTGCACTCACTGTCAGAAGAGGGGTCATCTCATTGACCAATGTTGGACATTGCATCCAACCACTCATCCACAACACGAGAAGCATATGGATAATGATACTGGCAAGAATGGAAGAGGAGATTCCATCATCGATGTGAGTCAAGATGATTCACAAGAAGATGATTTTCAGCAGAAAAAGTCACCATTGAATTGGCTTGGTAAGAAATGGTTAGATTTCTTGAGCAAGTAAGGCTTGCATTTTTCTATTGTAGATGCACATTTCAGCCTTATGTATGCTTTTATGTTGAAAGTATGACAAGTTGCAGCAGTTTATCATAACTTGTATGATGCAAGTTTGCATGTGAATGCAATTCATTTGAAGGCATTCTTTTTGTTGCACAACTTCACCAGGCGGATGTAAAAGATGGGTATGATGCTCACTTGTTGCAGCCATTTATAGCTTTTCATTTCAGCTCTTATGTACCCACATGTTTTTGGGTTTATGTACTTATGTTTGTACTTGAAGGAGAGTTGAAGAGCTATGCACATGCATGTGTTTTTTTTTGTGTGTGTAAACAGTGAACTTGGTGATAGTTCATTATGAATGACTCATGACTGTAACAAGGTTGTGTATCATGAATGTCGACTTGTCATTGGGAATGTCGATATGTTTCAAATGAGTCTCGACTTGTGTCGATGTTTTCTTGACGACTATGTTGTGTCGATCATGTTTTTTGACTTATGTTTAGTCGGTGGTGTTTGTTGGCTTGTAAGTTGATTTTGAGTACACCAAGATGCAAGAAAACGTCATGTGCTTTGATGAAGTACAAGATGCGACCGTTTTCTTGAAGAGAAAAAAGACTTTGTTGGCATGATTTTTAGTCTTGTATAAATTTGTTTTCAAGATTGATGGTTTTCTTGGTTTGTGACAAGATGTCGCAGGAAAGTTTTTGCAGCCATTGTAGAGCGGATTGTGTTGAAGCAAAGAGTTCACAAGAGGGACTTGATTCTCAGTGCGAAGGTTGTTAGTCTTCCAAGCACAAAGAGAACAGTGGGTTAGTAGTAGCCAGAGAACAGTGGTTGAGGGAAATAGCCAGTTGCAGTGCAAGGCATGTCAACGTACCCAAGTGATTGGCAAAAAGACTTTTCAAGTAGAATCAGTTGATAGAACTTGGAAGTAGAAGAGTATTGAAGCTCAGGCAGATAATCATCAGCTTTTGTGGGTCCAAAATACTTTCAGTGGGAAGGCGTGATTAGAACCTGGACCAGGGGTCAAAATTTAGCCCAAAAATGAAAGTGTTCGGAATCGTCTCAAAATGAAAAGATGTGTATCCCTCGTCTTCACAAACCCAACACGCTTTGAATAGGGTCAAACGAACATCGGATGAGTGAGATATCACAATCTATTCGATTTTCCAAACAGGCAAAAAAAATGTTGACTGTACAGTTCGTACATGATGACGTGGCAAGTGTACGACTTGACATGTGGCAACGCTGATGTGGCAGAGGTGACATGGCAAGGGATGACATGTCAGTGCTGAGTTGCCAGTTGGCAGATGTGGAAGAATCATGTTTCGACACGTGGCATTTAATTGGCAAATGGAGTGGTGCCACGTGGCCCAGGCATGGGCTGCCACGTGGCACCATGGTAAAGGTTGGTTGTTTAAAATTATTATGGAATCTATGGGAATTGAACCCCAGACCTCCACACTTATGGAAAAGTCTTGGCAAGGGCCACCAACCAACGCACCACCACAGTGTTTCTTAACACTATAGTTTTAAAATTATTTAAATTATACCATGTTTGGTTTATGGTAAAAGTTATGGGGGAGTCCACCAGACTCGACCCCGCGACCTCCACGCACATGCAAAGTCTTGGCAAGAGCCGACCTACCAACGTGCCAAATAATGTTTCTTATTATATATGTGATTGCACATATATTTAAATTTGATATGTTTTGTGTTTTGGGTGTGAGTCCGGGCTAGGGCTTAGCCCCAGCCCACAGTTTTGTACGCTCCTCCCATGCGACCATTGCCAAGTATTTGCAGGGGATTTTTAAATGACCACAACCACAAGCCCGATACGTGGCACAACCACATTCGCCTGGACACTTGTCAACCAATGCACCCGCCACTTGTCACACCTATGTTCATTCTTGAAACGTAGCCCTTTTTGTGCACTGGGACGTGGCCACATAGCCCCCCATGCGTCCAACACCTCGGTGAATTGGGGGCTAGGTCCGCTAACGGTGCTACATTATGGCACGAATTGTGAAAATGGCGCTGGTGCTGGGTTTAGGCACGGGAAATGCCTAGAAGCCAAGTTAGACACACACAGGTGCATTTTGGCAAACCAAAGACAACAAGCTTGAAGGAGGAAAATGGCAGGAGGCCTATCTTCTTCATTTTTTGGCCAAATGAGATGCTGAAAAAGCCTAGATAGGGGTTTTTGGATGTTCTAAATCCATTGGCACTATTTTCAAAGCCATTTGGAGACTTCTTTTGTAGGTTTTACACCATTGAATTTTTAGGGAGCTTAGGGCCCCCATTGATGGAGGCCATGGTCAGATCAGCCCAAGTCTATTTTTTGTGACTAGATAGTCATTTTTGACTAATTGTTATGCTCTGAACACATTGGGATAGGTTTCAGAGGATTTTGAGGACTTTTACAGGTGTTTTTCCACAAGGAAGCTCAGGGAAGCTCAAGGCCACCAGTAGAAGAGGTCATGCCCGAATGAGCCATGGTCCGTTTTCAGAGTTCTATTAGTCATTTTTGGGGTTTTTATGTATTCTGAACCCAATGGTACAGTCAGTAAATCCATTGGAGTTGAGAATAATCTTGTAAAATAATCTTTGACAAACTAATCCCAGAGAGCCTAGTCCATTGATGGAGGCTCAAGGAGATGTAGCCCAGTTGGGGGTGAACTCCTTTATCATCTTGTTATTGTTGTGAGTTTGTTGGTTTATTTGCTGCAAGTTATGTTTGTTGTGTATTTCTTTTAACAAAATTTAACCTTTTAAAGACCTCACACATAAACATTTAAAAGAATCATGAATTTGACACATAAAACCTCTTGCACAACTAAGACATTGAGCAAGGTCCTAAAAAGTTTATTTTAATGGAGTAGAGGGTGCTTGCATAGCAAAACAAGTTAGCCACCTATTTTCAGATCAATACTTCATCTAATATTAATTTGACACAGAAGTTCCTGGTAGCCAAATCTTAGTGTTGTGTTAAAGCATTAGAAAATGGTGAACATTTTCTAAGTTCAGGGTGGCATAATCAAACTTTCCAAGAAAACAATCCTTCCACAATAACTCTAAGATGTTTGCATGAATGAATTGTTGTCCA
This sequence comes from Picea engelmannii, assembly GCA_009831015.1. Taxonomy (NCBI): domain Eukaryota; kingdom Viridiplantae; phylum Streptophyta; class Pinopsida; order Pinales; family Pinaceae; genus Picea; species Picea engelmannii. Next base: position 308,979 of record ML787014.1, on the reverse strand, counting down.
CGAGAGGATTTGAAACTATTTAGTATATTGTTCCTAGACATCTCCTGAGTATTTATATCCGTGTATGATTGATGCATCTTCTTTGTTTGTTGACCCTCCAAGTCTTGTTTTCCAAACTTTGAAACAATGATGGGAATATAGGGTATACCTTCTAGAATACATCATGAACAAAAGATAAGGAATCTTTCTAAATGAATTGAATTGATGCCATATGAGGTTCAAGTGTCCAAGGTAAGTTCTTACCAAGGAATTTAAAGGTATAAACTTGATGGCATGCCTCCTTGTTAAAAACCTTGAATCTTTGAAGATTGAGACACAAGAGTGCAATGTTTCCTTCTCCTTGTTTAACCTTGGCTACCATGTCATCACCTACCATTTCTACTTGTGCATCCACATTGTAGCTATCCAACATTATGCCAGTATTCCATGCCTACAATATTTTTCACTACCATGTTGGAGATGTATATTTACCATTCAAGACTTCTCATAGCCCAATTTTGCATGTAGAGGACCATCATTTGAATAGGGAATTTGAAATTCAAATTTGATATCCCTCGCTTCTTCATTCTTGTGTGCGATGATAAATGGTTTGATCTAGCCTCACGTGTCCTTCTTGCAATGGATTTGATCCTACCTGAGGATAGACATTCCGTGATAGGCCATACTTACCTTGTTAATGTGCTCCTAAAAAATTGGATTGCATATACAAGGAGAAACACGATCATTTACACCATCGTGTACCTCACCAGCCTTCTGGTAAAATTTACTCCATGGTAGGCAACACACATAGGTTTGATGACCATTGCACTGTAGGTTTAATGAACATTGCATTGCATTGATCATCATCTAGCATAATCAAGAAAAGCTTCTTCAACATAGGGAAAGTGTTCCAGCTCCATGATATCAACCCAAGGGAGATAGGAATATCATGATCCTCAATTATTTTTGTGTGTAGGGCTCCTCCATTGTCATTCATTGGTCAACATGCAACATTAAGGTTTCATCTCCACCAATTTTATGGAGAGGATTTCATGATTGGGAGACCAAACTTTCAACCAGAGAATGCATGCATTCTTCACCATTCTGATCAATACATATATTATAAGTAGGAGAGCCTTCAAAATATACAATATAAGACCCGTTATTGTTGAGTTGTAAGTCAATGTTTTCACTAAGAGAGTCAAGAAGATCAACATACACTTTTTTGACCTCAAGAAACTGTCCAAACTCTTTGTCCTCAATCTTAAGGACACCAAAGAGATCATGGTCACTATTTCCATTTGCTTATTGGTCTTTTGTAGTACACATATCAACACATGGGCAATCCTCTTCCATCTCTTCAATGGTAATCTTAGTATGCCTCTCATAGACACCAAAGAGTATGCCTCTCACAGATCCAAATCCAGAAACATGGCCACCCTCTTCATCATACTTGTCATGCAATTGTTATTCTAGTGCAGCAATGACATCTTCATATGACAGGGGCCCAAATACTTTGGTAGAAGTTGGGCTTGTTGTAGGGATGGAGGTGACTAGGGGTTGTTCCCCTACTACATGATGCTCTGACAACTCTTTAGATAAGATGATGGGTTGATCATCACTCTGAAGGTATTTCTCTTCTACAACATCGACCAATAATTTATTGCCTTATACCTTTCAACCAACTTATTGAAAAGCATATCCATGGGATTATTTGATAGGCTTACAAAGTGTCAACAAGTTTCTTCCTTCTTTCCATGCAATGTTGAAGCAAAAAATCCTCATCGTATAATTCTTCAAGAGCCTACTCACAATCACAAAATCCTGCAAAAGGCTTTGATGAAACTTGAAATTGAAGACACAACCCTTGGACAATCTTTACGAAACCATTAAAGTGTTGCAATTCCTCTCAACGTACAAACGAACAATTTCATCATAATATCCTTATGAATAACGTTTAGGTCTGCCATAAAATCCCTAGTCGTGACCTCCATTTTTATTTTCAGTATATGAGATGGAGGTCCTAAGGTGATAAGTATGTAATGGTGGGGTCATTTGTTAAGATGATGGGGAGGTAGGGTTTAAGGTAATGTGTTTCACCTTATTTTTTATACTAAATGAAAAAAACATTCATCATAACATATTCATGAATGATGCCCATGCAACCAAATGCACGTGGAATATGTGTCACTTATCATGCAACATGGATTAGATAGATACCCTATCTTACCACCACTTCCCTTGCCACCCTTAAGTCATTATTTAATTCCATAGGTTTATCATGCAATATGGTTTAGCATGTATTTTTGTTGTTGTCGGGATTTGGTGGTCTGTGCTTGTCATGGTGTAGCCTATAATTTGGTGGGTGGTGTGTTCTTGTCATGGGTTTTTTAGATGTATTATCAACTATGATATATGGTTGTGGTTATATTGGTTGTTGTGGTGCACTATGGAGTTTCCTATATCTGGTCTCTAATATGGTGATTGGTCGTGGTTTTCTTAGAGATCGTGGTGTACTATAGAATTTAGTGGGCCATGAATTGTGTTCATTGTGGCATAGCCTAAAATTTTGTGGGTGCTCTATGTTTCCCATGGGTTTCATGGTTATGGTCTCGATTATGGTTTTTTGTTGTGGTTGTCTTGGTGATCATGGTGCACTCTGGAATTTGGTTGTTGTTCTATGTTTTTCATTCCTCTCTTGGGTTTGGTCTCGATTATGGTGTTTTGTAGTGGTTGTCGATGTGTGGTAAAACATTTCATGGAGGAGGGTTGTTTTTCCATAGGATTGTGGGTAGTTTCATTGCTACCTCTTGCATACACTGGTAGATTGGTTGGAATTGTTGGTATTTGGCACATAGAAAGGGATGTGTTTTCCTTGTGACATTGTTCTTCAAATTGGATTTTTCCATATGTGTTTTCTTTTCAAGTTGGTCTTTAACACATAGAAAAGTATGTGTTTCCCTTGTTAACATGTTTTTTGGTTTGGATCTATCCTTGTGTGTTTTATTTTTGTATGTGATATGGGTTTCATGTTGTTATCTCCCATGTGCAACCCTAGGTTTCTTTGATTCCTACAAAACTATTATTGTTTCCCTATAGAATTGGGGTTTAGGAGGGCCTTGTGGAAGTTGACAATGCAACACATGGGGGTTTGCAAAAATTAGAGGTGTTTTGTGTCATGTGGTTCCTCTTCCTTGAGTAGAGGCTGCCTAGTTGGGTTATCCTAGTCTAGTATTTATATTTTTCTATACCATTTCTAGAAGTTATGGCATTGCTCAAGTTCATGTGATAATTTTTTGTTTAGGTTCATTTTGCACAAATCCAACCAACAACAACCTTAATACTATTTTTTTCTTAGATCCATATGATAAATTTATCATGTCCTTAGTGTTTTCACATTTTTAATATGTCCTTAATATGTCCAAAATCAAGAGGGATATCACATTAAATTAGGTGGTTGACCACTAATA
>ML787014.1:276764-299826 GCA_009831015.1 Picea engelmannii | reverse complement strand
TAGTTCTCTTTAGTGTGGATAGAAAGAGCTTGATATATTGTATTATTTCTAAGAATTTCCTAAAAGAACTATATTTGTCTCTCAAGGATATAAAGAGTATATAATGGATAGTGAATGATGAATTGTTATCTTCCCTATCCTATGTGCTCACCTAAAACCACTATATTTCATCCAAAGTCTACAATTTTCCTCTTCTTGATGTTGATTTTGGCTAATTTCCAAATTGGTATGGGTTTGAAATGGAGAATAAAACACGAAATATGTAGAGAAATAATGTTAGAGTGCTTCCCATAATGTTAGAGTCAATGACAATGATATCATTGGTGGAAATGATGGATGACATTACCTATAACTAGCAGAATTTAGGACTCTTACACTTCCCATGACATGAATATTGTACTCAACCCGTGCTCCCATTATTATGTGAAAAGACTTTCCCCACCAACCTCTTACATAGATTCAAGGATTGGTTGATAAGTTAAAGAAGGTATATGGCTTCATTTAAGGCACATTGTAGAAGAATATGAGTTCTGAGAATGACGTTGGAGATAGAGGATTTATTTTCCCATAGGTCCCCTTTCATCTTCCCCTATAGTGGAATCATAGTGCCTCTCATTCCTTCATGTGTTTTCTATGGTGGGTTGCATCACCATACATTGAAGCACTTTGAAGGCCTAAATACTATTTAACTATTTGGGTGAAGGTCAATTGAGTTGTGTTAGAGTCTTAGGATTGTGTTTTGTATTTGTAAAATACACCATGTGAAACTCTTACATCAAAGCCATACATTGTCATTGACCTATTGAAATAAGTATTATCAAATAGTTGTTGTACCACTCGAGCACATATTTCAGCTTAGACACATTTTCTTTGAGTATTTCATCTTCTATATTGCATTATTTATTTTATATGTAACCTTGTAGGTTAGAAATATTTAAGCAATTTTAAACTACAGTGAACTCCATATCGTCCATCCATTTCCATAGGCTTCATGGCCTCCCTCCATTCTTATGAGAACTTCAAGCCTTAGCAATTCTCTTGAATCTCTTGTATGGTAGACGATGCACTAGATACATATGGTTAATAAGGATTTTGATTATGCATGCGGTGCTCAAGCATGGGATGATATTTTATTAGGCAGAATTCATATCTAATCTTCTTGCACAATGTATTCCAAAAGCTAAAAATCCCTTAGATAGTGGTGCACTTGAGTTTTACATGGAATCTTATCTTATGTATTGTGTATGTGTGAGCTAAGAGTTCTCTTGTTTCAAGCCCACCTAGTAGCCTTCCTTTGCACTTGTACATGGTTATTTCCTCATAGATGTTCAGCTATTATTCAGTCATTTAACCTTTTAATGTCTTTCAAAAATGCATGTTTGAAGGTTGGTCACCTCCATGATCCAAAACACAATTCCGAAAAGGCATAAATCATTTTCTTCTCTTGCGTCATGAAATTTTCCTTCATTTCTTTGTATACTTAAATTCAAAATCAGAAAAACCTAAAAAAAAAAATGACACATAGCATGCATAATACATAATTGTTTTATGACTGGGAGTAATAGTAATTTTGCATATTCATAAACAAAAAAATGAGACTTGTCTTTTAACAAAAATTGGTCCAAGAGATTGGTCATGTAAGAGAAAATTTCCATTGAACCACAACCATCTAGTGTAGATACCACCACCAACCTAGGCTATGAGGCCACCATTGTGAAAAAACCAAGCAATAAGATTATATATTTATCATCCCAACCTTTCTACTCACATTCTTACCTAACCTTCTCAACACAAAGCATTACAACAATCAGATTCATCCTGTGATAGATAAGGAACTCTCTTCCACTACATCATGCAACATAAGGAATATATTCACATTATGTACTTCATGGTCCCTTAGATATATTATTCTGTCTAGTTCTCTTTAGTGTGGATAGAAAGAGCTTGATCTATTGTATTCTTTCTAAGAATTTCCTAAAAGAACTATATTTGTCTCTCAAGGATATAAAGAGTATATTTTGGATAGTGAATGATGAATTGTTATCTTCCCTATCCTATATGCTCACCTACGACCACTATATTTCATCCAAAGTCTACAATTTTCCTCTTCTTGATGTTGATTTTGGTTAATTTCCAAATTGGTATGGGTTGGAAATGGAGAATAAAACATGAAATATGTAGAGAATTAATGATAGAGTGCTTCCCACAATGTTAGAGTCAATGACAATGATATTATTGGTGGAAATGATGGATGACATTACCTATAACTAGTGGAATGTAGGACTCTTACACTTCCCATGGCATGAAGATTGTACTCAACCCATGCTCCCATTATTATGTGAAAAGACTTTCCCCACCAACCTCTTACATAGATTTAAGAATTGGTTGATAATTCAAAGAAGGTATATGGCTTCATTTAAGGCAAATTGTTGAACAATATGAGTTCTGAGAATGACCTTGGAGATAGAGGATTTATTTTCCCATAGGTCCCCTTTCATATTCAGCTATAGTGGAATCATTGTGCCTCTCATGCCTTCATGTGTTTTCTATGGTGGGTTGCATCACCATACATTGAAGCACTTTGAAGGCCTAATTACTATTTAACTATTTGAGTGAAGGTCAATTGAGTTGTGTTAGAGTCTTAGGATTGTGTTTTGTATTTGTAAAATACACCATGTGTAACTCTTACATCAAAGCCATACATTGTCATTGACCTATTGAAATAAGTATTATCAAATAGTTGTTTTAACACTCGAGCACATATTTCAGTTTAGACACATTTTCTTTGAGTATTTCATTTCTATATTGCATTATTTATTTTATATGTAACCTTGTAGGTTAGAAATCTTTAAGAAATTTTAAACTATAGTGAACTCCATATCATCCAGCCAGTTCCTTAGGCTTCATGGCATCCCTCCATTCTTATGAGAACTTCAAGCGTTAGCAATTCTCTTGAACCTCTTGTATGGTAGACGATGCACTAGATACATATGGTTAAGATGGATTTTGATTATGCATGGGGTGCTCAAGCATGGGATGATATTTTATTAGGTAGAATTCATATCTAATCTTCTTCACAATGTATTCCAAAGGCTAAAACTCCCTTAGATAGTGGTGCACTTGAGTTTTACATCGTGTCTTATCTTATGTATTGTGTATGTGTGAGCTAAGAGTTCTCTTGTTTCAAACCCAAGCAGTAGCCTTCCTTTGCACTTGTACATGGTTATTTCCTCATAGATGTTTAGCTATTATTCAGTCATTTAACCTTTTAATGTCTTTCAAAAATGCAGGTTTGAAGGGTGGTCACCTCCACGATCCAATACACATTTCTGAAAAGGTGTACATCATTTTCTTCTCTTGCGTCATGAAAATTTCCTTCATTTCCTTGTATACTTAAATTCAAAAAAGGAAAAGAAAAAAATGACACATAGTATGCATAACACATAATTGTTTATGATTGGGAGTAATAGTAATTTTGCATATTCATAAACAAAAAAATGAGACTTATCTTTTAACAAAAGTTGGTCCAAGAGATTGGTCATGTAAGATAAAATTTCCATTGAACCACAACCATCTAGTGTAGATACCACCACCAACCTAGGCTATGAGGCCACCATGGTGAAAAAACCAAGCAATAATATTCTATATTTCACATACCAACCTTTCTACTCACATTCTTACCTAACCTTTTCAACACAAAGCATTACAAGAATCGGATTCATCCTACGATAGATAAGGAACTCTCTTCCACTAAATCATGCAACATAAGTAATATATTCACTTTATGTCCTTCATGGTCCCTTATATATATTATTCTCTCGATAGAAAGTGCATGATCTATTGTATTCTTTCTAAGAATTTCCTAAAAGAACTATATTTGTCTCTCAAGGATATAAAGAGTATATAATGGATAGTGAATGATGAATTGTTATCTTCCCTATCCTATATGCTCACCTACAACCACTATATTTCATCCAAAGTCTACAATTTTCCTCTTCTTGATGTTGATTTTGGTTAATTTCCAAATTGGTATGGGTTGGAAATGGAGAATAAAACATGAAATATGTAGAGAATTAATGTTAGAGTTCTTCCCACAATGTTAGAGTCAATGAAAATGATATCATTGGTGGAAATGATGGATGCCATTACCTATAACTAGCAGAATGTAGGACTCTTACACTTCCCATGGCATGAATATTGTACTCAACCCATGCTCCCATTATTATGTGAAAAGACTTTCCCCACCAACCTCTTACATAGATTCAAGGATTGGTTGATAAGTCAAAGAAGGTATATGGCTTCATTTAGGGCACATTGTAGAAGAATATGAGTTCTGAGAATGACCTTGGAGATAGAGGATTTATTTTCCCATAGGTCCCCTTTCATATTCCCCTATAGTGGAAACATAGTGCCTCTCATGCCTTCATGTGTTTTCTATGGTGGGTTGCATCACCATACATTGAAGCACTTTGAAGGCCTAATTACTATTTAGCTATTTGAGTGAAGGTCAATTGAGTTGTGTTAGAGTCTTAGGATTGTGTTTTGTATTTGTAAAATACACCATGTCAAACTCTTACCTCAAAGCCATACATTGTCATTGACCTATTGAAATAAGTATTATCAAATAGTTGGTGTACCACCCGAGCACATATTTCAGTTTAGACACATTTTCTTTAAGTATTTCATCTTCTATACTGCATTATTTATTTTATATGTAACCTTGTAGGTTAGAAATATTTAAGAAATTTTAAATTATAGTCAACTCCATATCATCCATCCATTTCCTTAGGCTTCATGGCCTCCCTCCATTCTTATGAGAACTTCAAGCCTTAGAAATTCTCTTGAACCTCTTGTATGGTAGACGGTGCACTAGATACATATGGTTAAGATGGATTTTGATTATGCATGGGGTGCTCAAGCATGGTATGATATTTTATTAGGTAGACTTCATATCTAATATTCTTGCACAATGTATTTCAAAGGCTAAAACTCCCTTAGAAAGTGGTGCACATGAGTTTTGCATGGCGTCTTATCTTATGTATTGTGTATTTGTGAGTTAAGAGTTCTCTTGTTTCAAGACCACCTAGTATCCTTCATTTTCACTTGTACATGGTTATTTCCTCATAGATGTTTAGCTATTATTCAGTCATGTAACCTTTTAATGTCTTTGAAAAATGCAGGTTTGAAGGGTGGTCACCTCCATGATCCAAAACACATTTCTGAAAAGGTGTAAATTATTTTCTTCTCTTGCATCATGAAATTTTCCTTCATTTCCTTGTATACTTAAATTCAAAATCGGAAAAAAAAAAATTACACATATCATGCATAACACATAATGTTTTTATGACTCGAAGTAATAGTAATTTTGCATATTCATAAACAAAAAAATGAGACTTATCTTTTAACAAAAATTGGTCCACGAGATTGGTCATGTAAGAGAAAATTTCCATTGAACCACAACCATATAGTGTAGATACCACCACCAACCTAGGCTATGAGGCTACCATGGTGAAAAAAACAAGAAATAAGATTATATATTTCTCATCCCAACCTTTCTACTCACATTCTTACCTAACCTTCTCAACAAAAAGAATTACAAGAATTTGATTCATCCTGTGATAGATAAGGAACTCTCTTCCACTACTTCATGCAACACAAGGAATATATTCACTTTATGTACTTCATGGTTCCTTAGATATATTATTCTCTCTAGTTCTCTTTAGTGTGGATAGAGATAGCTTGATCTATTGTATTCTTTCTAAGAATTTCCTAAAAGAACTATATTTGTCTCTCAAGGATATAAAGATTATATAATGGATAGTGAATGATGAATTGTTATCTTCCCTATCCTATATGCTCACCTACAACCACTATATTTCATCCAAAGTCTACAATTTTCCTCTTCTTGATGTTAATTTTTGTTAATTTCCAAATTGGTATGGGGTGGAAATGGAGAATAAAACATGAAATATGTAGAGAATTAATGTTAGAGTGATTCCCACAATGTTAGAGTCAATGAAAATGATATCATTGGTGGAAATGATGGATGCCATTACGTATAACTAGCGGAATGTAGGACTCTTACACTTCCCATGGCATGAAGATTGTACTCAACCCATGCTCCCATTATTATGTGAAAAGACTTCCCCCACCAACCTCTTACATAGATTCAAGGATTGGTTGATAAGTCAAAGAAGGTATATGGCTTCATTTAAGGCACATAGTAGAAAAATATGAGTTCTAAGAATGACCTTGGAGATAGAGGATTTATTTTCCCATAGGTGCCCTTTAATCTTCCTCTATAGTGGAATCATAGTGCCTCTCATGCCTTCATGTGTTTTCTATGGTGGGTTGCATCACCATACATTGAATCACTTTGAAGGCCTAATTACTATTTAACTATTTGAGTGAAGGTCAATTGAGTTGTGTTAGATTCTTAGGATTGTGTTTTGTATTTGTAAAATACACCATGTGAAACTCTTACATCAAATCCATACATTGTCATTCACCTATTGAAATAAGTATTATCAAATAGTTGTTGTACCACCCAAGAAGATATTTTAGTTTAGACACATTTTCTTTGAGTATTTCATCTTCTATATTGCATTATTTATTTTATATGTAACCTTGAATGAGACTATTTTAGCGCACAATGAATTCCATATGGTTAATGATTGTATTTGTATCTCACTACAACCAACGATTGAGCACATGAACCTTTAGAAATTTTCAATCAAAATAAGTTATTAATATAAATAATAAATAATGTCAATGTTTTCTATTGATAGTTATTAATATGGTAATATTAATATTAAAATTGCAACCTAAAATAATTTTTAATTTTTTTTTTTTAAATTAATAATGTTCGTTGCAATTTCGACGACAATAATATACCTGCAACGGATGTGATATAAAAACAAAGAAATGTTGTCGTCATAAGTGCGACGACAACAAAAATTGTTGCGACGCATTTGCTATATAAACAATGAAATGTTGTCATACCTGCAACGGATGTGCCATCAAAACAAAGAAATGTTGTCATCACAAGTGCGACAATAGCAAAATTAATGCGTTGCATTTGCTATATAAACAACGAAATGTTGTCATGCCTGCGATGGATGTGCTATAAAAACAAAGAAATGTTGTCATGACAACATTTGCTATATAAACAACAAAAATAGTCGTCGCAATGGTCGTTGCAATGGCGTCGAAATCTTGGTTTCACTTAGATTGCCTATATTGTCGTATTGGCAACAATATTTCTTTCTTTGTTGCAATTGTGAGAAGTTCCATAGGGTCGTCGCTCTTGCGACGTTAATTCAAGTTCATTGAAATTTCCACGTCCCATGATATGACATTTCAGGGACTCAATATTCATCGCAATATCCACGACATAACGTCGCAAGAGCATTGAAACAACCTTCACAAAATGACCAAAATTTTCTAGTGGAAATTTCTCTGAATCACAAATCTGCGAATATGTTTATCTGTTGCCACATCCCCACCTTCCAACCAATGGCTAGGATCTCTTCACAGCTTTAGACTTCGTAAAGTCAACGTTCTCCTACGTTCTTCTCCTTTTCTTGGAGTGTGTGGATCTCTGCCACCTGTCTCCCTAAATGATGGATAGTTCTAACTAGCTTCAGACCTTCGAGACTTCGTAAATCCACTTTCCTATGAAATGATAAAGAGATTAAACCTCGTGCTACTCACCTAGATCAGATGGATGTCGACCTTCTGAGCTTCATATCGTACGCTTGGGATCTTTTCTTCTCCCTGGTGCTTTCCTTAATCCTTCAAATCTCATGATTTGTGAAGCTTCGAAGGAGCTCGTTGCTAACCACCATGCAACTTCTCTCAGATTGTTATTTCTCCTGAGATTTAGAGTGGATTCCTCTACAAATCGCATTATGTATTTCTGCGCGACTACTCCTTAAAACTATCTCAATGAGCATGATTATTTATTGAATCCTTTGGAGTTTTTCTATGGGTATTTCGATTCCGACGACATTTCTACATTGTGCTCTTCCTTCTGAGCTTTGATCTCTACATATTGTTTGACATTTTCATTCTCTACATAATTTTATACTATTGACATCAATGACAATAAATCAATGACAGTATATCCAAAATTATCCTCTTGATTGGGTATGTGATAAATAAAAGCTTAATGACACCAAACAATGTAGGGTCAGATTTTCTATTGCTTCAAAGTTGATTGATGAAGTGGATTTGGATGTTTTACCACTTGATATATGTGGCATAGTGTTGGGAAGTCCTTATATTTATGATAGAAAAGCAGTCTTATTCGTCATGAGAAAAAATACCACCTTGCTAAAGGGGGCGTGGAATTAATTGATATTGTTTCTAAGTATGATGATATTTTTCAAGAACCAGATGGATTACCTCTTAAGAGGGAAATCCAACATGAGATATATCTTCAGCAGGATTCTCCTCTTCCTAATGTGGGCATGTACATGGTGTTTGTTTTGGAAATGACAGAGATCAAGAAGCAAGTACAAGGCTTATTGGATCAAGGGGTCATCAGGCCCAGTTCATCTCCTTGTGGTTCTCCGATCATGATGGTGCCAAAGAAAGATGGCACATGGCGAGTGTGTTTCGATTACCAGGACTTAAATAAAATCACAATGAAAAATTGATACCCTCTTCCTCATATAGATGATTTACTTGATCAGTTAAAGAATGTTGTTTATTTCACTAAGTTGTATTTGCCCAGTGGATATCATCAAATCAGGGTCGCAGAACAGGATGCATGGAAAACTGCCTTTAAAACCAAGCAGGGATTGTTTGAATGGTTAGTTATGCCATTTGGGCTTTGTAATGCTCTGGCAACTTTCATGTGTGTGATGAATGATGTATTCATGCCTTTCCTAGATGACTTTGTGATTGTATATTTAGACGAAATTATTATTTTTAGCGGGACTTGGGATGAACATGTGAGGCATGTAAAGAAAGTATTGGATACTTTTCAAATGGAAAAGTTGTATGTAAAATTGTCTAAATGTGAATTTGGCAAGACTACACTTTTGTACTTAGGTCATATTGTAGGAGGAGAATTAAAAATTGATCCTTCCAAAATTAATGTAATTGTAAATTGGCCTGAGCCAAAAAGTGTAACCGAAGTCCAAATATTCTTAGGTGTAGTCTAGTATTTGAGGAGGTTCATTTCTAGCTTCTCCTTTATAGTAGCTCCTTTGCATGTCTTAACCAGTGTGAAGAACACTTTTCAGTGGGAAGGAAAGCAACAAAAATCTTTCGATGCTTTGAAGGAGAAGATCAATACCGCACCAATATTAGCACTGTTGAATCTTCAAAAAACTTTTGATATCGATACGGATGCCAGTGGATATGCCATGGGTGTAGTATTGATGCAATATCGTAAGCCTATCTATTACCACTCTGAAACTTTTAACCAAGTTGTTGTTAAATATCCTACATATGATAAAGAGTTGTATGCATTAGTCCAAAGCGTAAAGAAATGGAAACACTACTTGTTAGGGAAGGAAACAATGATACATATAGATCACCAGCCCTTATAGTATCTCCAAGAACATACCAAATTGCAACAATCTTGACACTACAGATGGATGGGTTTTCTACAACAATTTCATTTGGTAATCAATTACAAAAAGGGTACAAGTAACAAGGTAGTCAATATTGTTGGGTATGTGTTATATTTTTTTCAAGAGTAGTAGTGTCAAGGGGGGTTAGAGGGGGGGTGCAAGGGGGCAGAGCCCTTCGCGTGGGGGTTCAGGGGCAGTGCCCCTGAAAAAAAAAAAATCTGCATCGAGGCCGTATTATATTTAGGTGGTTTTTCGACACATGGTTTCTTTGTCGATGGTTTTCTATTTTCGGTTAAGGAATTAGGGTTTTGGACTAATACAAGTCATTGGGTTAGGGTTTTGGATGTCGTTGGATCCTATATGTATTTTGTATTGTAAACATTGTAACACAATGAATGAATATAGAATATGTTTGTTTTCCCGGTTTGGGTTTCGAGGAGAAAAATCTCTGTGTAATGTTTGTATTTTCCATTGTATATTTTCTGTTCTTTTATGAATATATGTTTGCAGTAGATATTGTACAAGGTTAGAATTTACAGATATTCTTTCTAGACCTCCTATTGTTGCTTCTATTATTTTGAATAATACTTATTTATCTCATGATAGCTATGTAGAACAATATGCCATCGATGAAGATTTTAAAGAAGTATATGAGAAGCTAAACCTTGGTGCACAGGTAGAGAACTATTGTCTACAGGGAAAACTATTCTACCATCTTGGAAAGCTATGTATTCCTACAAGTGAATGAGTCCATGTAATACAATAAGCTCATGCTTTTCTTGTGTCTGGGCATTTTGGGGTAGGAAAAACTATGGCTTATTTGCAAGGGTTTTGTTACTAGCCTCAAATGAAAGAAATTGTAACTAAATATGTAAAGGGGTGTGTGATATGTTCTACTTGTAAGCCCACTAATAGAAAATTGGGGCTATACTCACCACTTCCTGTTCCATCCCATCCATGGGAAAGTATCTCCATGTATTTTTTAGGGGGTTTACCAATGACCAAAGGGGGTCATGACTATTTGTATGTTGTAGTGGATAGGTTCCGCAAGATGTGTATCTTGATTCCTTGTAAAAAGAAGATCACTGTTGAGCAGACTGCTAATCTCTTCTTTCAGTATGTTTTGGTTCACTTTGGGTTACCCACATCCATTGTCTTGGATCGAGATACTCAATTCTTTGGGGACTTTTGGACTAGCTTGTGGAGGATGATGGACACCAAATTGAAGAGGAGATATGCTCTTCATCCAGAGACCGGTGGACAGATAGAGGTGGTAAACTGAAAAGTGGTACTTTTTCTTCGAGGCTACTGCAGCAAGCATCCCAAGTTATGGGATGAATAGATACCCTATACAACATGCTTACAACTCATCTTTACATTCATCCACTCATAGTTCACCTTTTGAGACATGTTTTGGGTACCTACCCAAGGTTCCTTTGGATTTGATGTATGGGAGAGATGTCGATGTGACTGAATAACAAACAAAGGACAGAGCCTGCAAGTTCATCCAGAGGATCCAACAGATACACCAAGAAATCAGGGAGCAGTTGGAGAAAAGTCAAGCACAGTATAAATCTCGGCATGACAAGAACAGGGTTGATCATCAGTTCCAGGTTGGAGACCGGGTATGGCTTCACATCAACAAGGATATATTGAAGGGTGAAGTAAAGAAAATCAATCCCATTCATTATGGACCCTTCATTATCTTGGAGAAAAGTGGTACCAATTCTTTTCGTCTGGATCTTCCACCTTACATGCAGATTTACTCAGTTGTGAACATTGTGAACTTGAAATTTTTTTAGCCTCCCATGATCATGGATCAAGATGAGGAAGTTTCAATACCTTTAGTTGATGAGTTTACACCTGAGTACTTGGATGATTTATAGGAAGATATCATCATGGATAGGAGGACTAGGACTTCACGCAGGGGTGATGTTGATTATCTTCGAGTAGGCTTAAAGGGCACACATCCAAGCAAGGAAAAGTGGATAGAGAAGGACAAAGTGAGGGGACTCTTCCCTCACTTACTTGTTGATTGATGAAAGCTTTTGGTGGTCCAAAAATCTCTCAGTGGGAAGGCGTGATCCAAAAAGGATCCAGAGAAGGATAAGAACAACTCAGAACTCATAGAGACAAGTCAGGACGCTCAGAATGGCTTCAACATATACAGAAAGGGAAAAAATTCAAATTTCCCAAAACTTAGTGAAAATGACATGATCTCGAAGAGTGAGTCGCAATATTTCTAATGGCACAAACAGATCATTAAACAGAGTTACAGATTGAAATATATTCAAAGTCAATGTTTTGGTCAACATGACCCAGTTAGCAAGGGATGAGTCAACATATGTATTGTTGACATTAACATTCGTATGAATGATGTTAGCATTCGTACAACACATGTGGTAGGAGCAGGAAGGTGAAATGTGTCATGCTGACATCAACATGATGATAGCATGGCGACGTGGCAACACCAAAGGCTGCCACATGTCACTCGGTTTTGGCATTTTCGGGTCGACCCGTCGACCAATCGGATCATGCCACGTGGCAGTCCATACGCTGATGTGGCATGATGATGTGGTGTGTTGATGTGGCTTTATGACTTTGTAGAGGAAAATGTGGCCCAGTGAGAGACTACCACATGGCCCAATCAGAGGTTTCCATGTGGCAGGTGGGAAATGCTCAATGACAGTCCGTGAGAAAAATTTGAAAAAATATATAGTTTGGTGGGTCCGCCAAATCTGGCGGACCATGCCAAAATTGGCCATAGTTAACCATTGGGATATGGATTAGAGTCACCTCTAAAACTTACTGAACAAATCATGTTTTTTATATATATATATATATTGCAACAACATAAAACCCAAAAGGGGGAGGTCTGCGGGTTTGACCCCAGGACCTCCTCCACCATATGCGCCTTAATAATTTCGCCCAAACTAATAGGACACGGGCCTTACATTGTAACCAACACCACAAAAAACATTTAAGTGTTGAATTTTCCCAGCCAAGGGGGAGGCATGCGTACGGTACAACCACTTGGGCATGGAATTCTATGCAGTCTAGTCATTAATGTAGGTTGCAGAGAGGGCACTGAAATCGAGACAAATTTCTTCTTGGGCCTAGGAGTGACAGAGTCGGATCGAGGCATGGAGACAATCATTTTTGGGTAATTCGACACAATGAATTCAGTCGTGTTGTATGTTTCTTGATCTAATCATTATTTATGCAGCTTGATTTCATAATGAGGTATACTTATGTATTTTTCCAAATTATTTTGTTGAGTTAATGAAAGAGCCTACTCATTTGAGAGCAAGACCCAGAGACGTAGTCTACCAGGGATGAACTCTGTTATCAAGTTTTTTTGTTCATATTTTATGCTTATGTCTCTTCATTTTTGAGCTTTTCCTTCTTTAATGGTGCACTTTAATTTATGCTCATTTAATGCAATTCTTTATAATTCACTCAATGAAAATATCCTGGATCACACATGGTGATGAAATTGTGACACTTGGTAGCTTGACAAATAGATGTGTAACATATGCCCCCTAAAGTGTGACATTATAAGAAAAGTTGATGGCCGAAAAAATTTACAAAAACATGTATGTAAGGGTGATAGAATAGGATAGCCAAGTAGAATTTGCAAACAAACATAAAATAATATATATGTATCATTTCAGAGGTAGGCATACCCATGCTCGAAATAAAATGACTCAAAGAATGGCTACCAACCAATACACTATGGATCCATGAAAGAAATGACTAAGGATATGGCCACCAAATATACAATGTGGATCCATACCTCCATGACACGATTAGGTTGTAGCCACGAAAGAATACACAGTGGAGCTACAATATGAAAAAAACATAGCCACAGACCAATATAAAGTGGATCTATGTGATAGCATACATATCAGTGAGATAGACATCATGATAACCATACTGGAATATACTAAGTACTCAAATAATCTCCATCACAACCTGGAGAAGACACATAATAGAGGTGAGAACCTAAGGGATTCCCAGGGCCTTCGTGTCGATCCTGAAATGGTACGATTCTATCCATGTGAATAGATGATCTAATGTCGAACATGGTATAAACTTTCTGATTACCGATCATTGATGTATACCTTTAACAAACGCGAGGGGACCCATCAATGATGAATATGGACCCCAATGTACCTAGCACAATATAGTGAGTGAGAGTAGAGGATTTGGTGTCGAACACTTGTTGAATCAACTGATCAAGATTCAATGATGTAAATCCATTGCCGATCATAAGAAGGCCTACCACTGATGACTGCAAGCTCCAAGGTACTAATTGGTTTCCAGATCCCTATCATATATAATGTGTTGAAGTCTATAGGAAGAGATCCATTGAAGGAGGGAATTGTTGTATCCCCCATCAATCGACACAAAACATACACCAAGAGATGATGTGAAGATAGAGTACTGCTAAGTACAATTGACACAAGGATGGCTAACTCGAAAATTCAACAAAACAACAGATGGTCGACTCAAGATTAAACTTTCATTGAACATATAGCACAACCCAATGGTGACTTGGAAGTAATACAAAAGAGTTGGATGAATATAGTGCAACAAAGAAAGATGCATTGAATCACTCTCCATGATGACTGGAAGAATAACTAGCCAAAGGAGTATCTCTGACTCATATTACTGGGATGACTCCTAGGAAAGATAAAACCCAATTGTATGATGAGGACTCAAACAAGTGTCATGTTCAAGGGAAACAAGAAACAACTAACATAATGCAAAAACTAACCCACTTCCCTCAAATTCCCCCCCACCATGAATGGCAAGTACCTCTTGTTGGTTGTGGAGCCTAATTATCTTCCTGATTCATAGGTATTTTTTTTCATCCATGTTTATACCCCATGAAGAATGTACACCCCTCCATGCGGTGGATTTGCAAGGGGGCTTGCCCCCCCTTTGGGGTCTAGGGGCTCATCCCCCTAGCTGGGGGGTCCGGGGGTAAGCGAGGGTTCGAGGGCAGCATCCCCCGATGGGGGTTCATGGGAGAAGCCCTCGAAGGAAAAATTGCATTGTAAATGTATATTGTAATTTCATAGTAAATCTGGACCATTCATTATAAGATCACATATCTGACGGTAGAAGTTATGTTAGGGTTTTTTTCCCTAGAATATAACCCTCTTTTATGAGGGAATTATATTGCGGCTATGTATCATTTTAAATATTGTATTATGAGAGAGGAGATTGTGAGAGAAAGAAGAGGAAGTTGTAGCCGGTGTGTTGCAGGTTGTATCCCTTCATTTTGTTAGATAATAAAAAGGAAGGACCTAGACATTTATCTAGTGGACATAGCCCACACTTGGTGAACCACGTATATATGTGTCTCTATTGTATTGTGTATATTTTGTGTTTTATTTTTTCATTTTTTTTAATTTTATTTTTCTGCGATCCTATTTTTCTAACACCTCTTTGTTTTTTAATGAGCTTTAGGAGGATAATAGATGCTTGATATAGCTCATCCCTGATGATTCCCTCATCACATGTTTAATGAACTTGAAGAAGGATGGATTCAATCCCATATGGTTCCTTCAATGTATAATTTTATGAGCCCGGAGAAGGTAAACTCAATGATTTTTTTATGTTTAGAGAGTATGAAAAGAACTTAAAGGAGTTGCTAGTTTCTGTTGTGGAAAATTTTCCCCTGCAGATAGATGAAACCCCCCTTGGAGAAAGACTCCTTTGATCCAAGAAAAAAGGTAACAAATGGTTCCCTACTTTCCCCTTAAATCTATTCTATATTCCCACAGACAAAATGAGAAGAGAAGATGAGAGAATGGGATAGATGACCTACCTCCTTTCAATCGGTTGTCCTCACTGTGACAACCCTTAATCTTAGTGTCCAATATATTGGTGCGAGAGAAATTCTACAAGAGACAAAACAACACTTCCTTCTTCCACAATATACTATTAGTTAAAATAGATCTATCTATATTGAACTAAGAAAAAATAGGCATGCATACAATAAGAAACATAAGCATGAGGAGAACAGGCCAAGTTATATTATATGGAAAGAAATAACGCACTTACAAATTTGGTGTTGATGTTGTAATAGCCCCTCCAATATATCCTTTCCAACCATTTGAATGTCACAAGACCAACAATATGATAATCTAAATTTCTTCCCCCCCTTCACCCAAGAATGGCCTCCATTATATAGGATTTGAGGCATAACAACCATAGGAAAATTTGAGAAGAAGTTGGATCAAATGAGGATTTGTATTATAAAGTTGGGATTGAATTTTTCTAGGGTGGATAGGATAGAGAAAACTCAAATCCTTGACCAAACCAACTAAATATTCCCATATCTTATCTCTAAAATAAGATCTGACTGATTGTAACCACTTCATTTCTCCTCTAGAACTAAGCACAGGGTGATAGTATCACTCCCCTAAAACTAAGAAAGGAGTGATGACAAGGGTTCATCCTCCTCTTCAAATGGGAAGGGGAGTGATGATACTCAAAAAGGGAAAAAAAAAATAAGGTCAAAGATAGTATTTCGACCTTCAAATGATAGATTTCTCCCTCAACATGTCTAAGGATCATGACAAATATTCCCACATGGTGATGAAATTGCAACACTTGGTAGTGCGACAAATAGATGTGTAATATATTCCCCCTAATGTGTGAGGTCAAAAGAAAAGTTGATGGTTGAAAATTTTTACAAAAACAAGTATGTAAGGGTCGTGGAATGGGAGAGCCAGGAGGAAGCTGCAAACAAACATCAAACAATATATATGTGTCATTCCCGAGGTAGGAATACCCATGCTCTGAATAAAATGACTCAAAGCATAGTCGTTGAACAATACATTGTGGATCCATGAAAGCAATGACTAAGGATATGGCCACCAAAGATACAATGTGGATCCATACCTCCATGCCACGATCAGGTCATAGCCATGAAAGAATACACAGTGGAGCTATGATATAACAAAAACATAGCCACAAACTAATACAAAGTGGATTTTTGTGATAGCTTACATATCAATGATATTTCTAGCATGATGACCATATTGGAATCTACTAAGTACTCAAATAATCCCCATCGCAACCTATGGAAGGAACGTAACAGAGGTGATATCCTAACGGTTTCACAGGGCCTTCCTCTCGATCCCAAAATGGTATGATTCTATCCATGTGAATAGATGTTTTGATGTCAAACATGGTAGAAACCATTTTATTAGCAGGCATTGATATATACCACTAAGAAAAACGAGGAAACCTACCATTGAGGCATGCATTTTCCAAGGTACTAACTAGTTGATAAGTCTAATTCCTGGATAATGTGTTGAATTTGACAGGAACAAACTCATCGAATGAGGGCCTTGGTGTATCCCCCATCATCGACACGAAGCTGATAGATGAAAGTGATGTAAGATAATAGATCAAATGAGCATAGACTGACATGAGGATGAAAGTTGGTAATACTGCAGAGTGGTTGATTTAGGATGAAACTTGCCTTGAACATCATGTGGCATGAAAAGTGACGTGGAAGCATTAACTCGATGAGGTATGGTCCAAAACATGTTTTGGTGATAACCGAGGAACTATTAGGATGGGGGGAAGGAGTATAATTACTCATAGGATTGGTATGACTTGGAGACAAGCAAATTACTCAACTGTAAGACAAGATGCAAACAGGTGCCATGTTCAAGGGTGACAAGAAACAACTGCCATAATGAAAAAACTGACCCACTTGCCTCAAATTCCCCCCCACCATGAATGACGAGTACCTCTTTTTTTTTAATGAGTTGGAGGAGGATAAAAAATTCTCTATATAGCTCATCTTCGATGAGGCCCTCATCACATGTTTAATGAACCTGAAGAAGGAGGGGTTCGATCCCATATGGGTCCTTCAATGTATAATTTTACGAGCCCAGAAAAGGTAAAATTAACGGTCTTTTCAAGTTTAGAGAGTCTGAAAATAACTTAAAGGAGACTCCAAGGGTGTTCTTTTTCATAAATTTAGTCCCTCAAGCCCAAAAAAGTATTAAACAATACAAGGGAGAACTCTTCTAGCCAAAGTTGACTAGAGTATTCATTTTTCATAATTATTCCATCCAGTCCAAAAAATGGTTAAACTTACACCGAATAGACACCCTTTCAAATCCTTTTAACAATTGTGAAAGGAAACAAGCTTGCTCGACAATATTTTCATGTTTAGAGAGTCTAAAAAGAGATTAAAGGAGACTCCAAAGAGTTCCTTTTTCATATAGTTTTTATGAGCCCAAAAAAGTGATAAAATTATACTTGATAACTTATTCTCATGTATTTATGAGCATGAGAAAAAACAAAGACTAAGCTCTTCTAGAGAGAATGAGAGGAATGCAACTAAGTTCCAATGGGTGGAACGACTCCTAAGCAATGACTTTGATAGGGCATAGAAAGTAGGCATGGGAAGCGAGGCCCACTCACAACAGTGCGTCTCTCTAGAGGGTAACTGCAAAATGGGAGCAGCATGATGTGAATGACTGGCGTCAAGCATAATTGCAATGGCCATAAGCAAGCGAGATGAAAAATAGTAGCAAGCACAACCATTAAGTAAACAATAAGATGTCTACATTTTTTAACGATTTTGGAATAGAGAATGAACTATGCTCGAAGTGTCTGCTTCATTTTTTAACGAGATCGAAATAAAGAATGAAATTGTTCTCGGGGTTGGTTTCATTTTTTATTGAGCTTGAAACCAAAAATGAACTATGCTCAGAATGATACCCAATGATGGGTTTCTTCCCAACATGATGTCAGGAGGTTGGTACTTTGAGTAATACCCATTAGCAGGTTTTTTCCCAACATGATGTCCAGATATTGGTACTTTCCCCCCAACATGATCAGTAGAAGCTAGTGGCTTAGCTCCAACATGATGTCTAGAGGCTGGAGACATGCCCCCTAGGCTTTGTTTCATTCGTCAACTCTTCTTTTTCACCCGATTAGACTCTTGGCTTCTAATAAGAATAGGTTCACCAGAGAGGGAGGAAGAAAGAGGATCAACTAACACAGACGGAGGAAATGAAGGTTCAGGTTGTAAATCTAGTGGAATATTTGACTCAATTGGAGGGGATCTGTTTCATTTTTTAACGAGATTGACACAGAAAATGAACTATGCTCATGGCTATTTGTTTCATCTTTTAATGAGATTGACATAGAAAGAGAACTATGCTCATGAACCTTGACCATGGATTCTAAGTGGTCTTCATTAGAGAGAAGGACAATGCTCTGGAAAGAATGTATGTCAAGAGACTCAATAGTGGTAATGGGGGGAAGATTGGGCTCCAAATCCCCCATTGAAGGGTTCACCATGTCAACTTTTGGATCTGAGTTTAAAGAAGTCAAGCATGCAGTGAGAGGCTTCTTCTCATTAGCATTTGAACTCTTGTGACATGATACCACATAATTAACCTGTGGTGGGAGGGACATCACTTTCATATAAGTAACATTCAGGGAAGTCTAATGGTCGGTTATCACATAAGGACTAACGAATGAAAGTTGGTCAATGGTCATGATGTTTCCATTATGAGGGAAATGCATTAATCGAAAGAATGTGGACATGGCAGCTTTCATATCATAGACATAGTCCTTCCCAAGGATTAAATTAAAGTCCAAAGCACCTTGGACTACCATAACATCGATACAAACAATTTTACCTCCTAAGGTGATGGAAAACTAAGGAAGGATCCCTAAAGGTTCACTGGATATTCTATTAAAATCCAAAAGATGATGGGTAATTGACACAAGTTGATGGGAAACCATAGCTTACCAAGCGGTTGAGGATAGAATGCTAACATAAGTGCCTTCTTCAAGAATAGTGAGATTTATGATCGTATCACAAACCTGCACAATGATTTGGAAAGGAATGCAAGAAGGAAGGTGATGCTCTTCCAACCTACTCCAATCAAGGGGAATGACCTCAATACTTGGAGGGGGTTCCATTGAAAAGTGTGAAATGCCCCCTTCTCTAGAGGAATCTGAAGTGACAAGTAAAATCTAAGTAGTATCCACCTCACTCTCCAAGGGAAGAGTGGGATTGACCGAGGATTGAATCAGACTGAACACTTCATTAATCAATAGTTGGTTGGGAGAGGACTCATGGAAAGAAACTAATGGTTGTTTATGTTGGCATGTTTACAAGAAGAGCGTGCTTTTCATTGATGGCAAGAACAGCAGCAACGATGACAGGCAGATAGGCAAGGAAGATCAGCAGAAAGACGGGCAAGGAAGATCAGCAGACAGACGGGCAAGGAAAACAGCAGCGATCGAATGGCAAGATCAGCAGTGTAAGCTCAGAAGGAGGAAAATAGTCAAAGCACGACAAATGTTTTCGGAGTTTCGCAGATCGGGAAATCCAAAGGAAAAAGGTTCAAACTCGCGATATACAAAATCACGATAAAAATCTTGACAGTTGATTCAAGAAGAACACGTGGTGAATGACAAATAATTTGTTTCAGAGTTTCGCAAATCGAGAAATCCAAAGGAAAGAGGTTCAAACTCGTGATATGTGAAATCATGATAACAATCTTGATAGTTGATTCAAGAAGGACATGTGGTGAACGACAAAGGTTTTGATTCAGAGTTTCGCAGATCGGGAAATCCAAAGGAAAGAGGTTCAAACTTGTGATATGCAAGATCACGAAAAGATATAGATCGTCAGATCACCAAGGATTGTGGACCATTGATCAGACATGAAGAAGGCTCGTGAAGTGGCAAAATCATGATAATATCTAGGCCATCAGATCTGGAGTAATTACGAAGGAACAATAGCCGTTAGATATGGTGAAGTTGCAAGGCAGATAAGACCAAGAGTCATCCAACTCTCCAAAACTGTGAAGGAATAATGGCCGTCCATTGAGGATAATTGTGGATCGTTGGATATAGATGACACATGGCAAAAGATCATCGTTTCGCTGACTGGAAAGTCAAAGGAGCGAAGTGCTCGTTTGATTAGTGAGTGGTCATATCTCATGGTCACATTGTCGAGAGCTAGAGAAGCCAAGACCTGTTTCGGAGTTCGTGACATGGAGAGTCGAGAGGACTCATCATAGCATACCTGATATGTGAAAGTGTGAAATGAATTTTTGAATAAGGCTGTGGTCACAGCCAATGGTTACATATGTGGAAGATGGAGGAAGGAGCTAGCGGTGTTAAGCTCCATCTCAGAGTCTCGGTGCTCGCGACTTGGAGCATCAAGATCCTTCATCATAGGAATCGTGATATGCGAGATCGTGATGATATCTGGAGCATTGGATCATTAGAGATATCGATCATTGATCAGCTCAATGAAGTTCATAAGTTCGGGAAACACGAAGCGCCTTTTGGTGCAGCCTGTGGTCACTGTCGGTGGTCACGTGAAGGGAAGAAGCTAGTAGAGTTAAGCACCACCTCGGAGTCTCGGCGATCGCGAATTGGAGCATCAAGACTCTTCATCACAGGAATCGCGATATGCGATATTGCAATGAGATCTGGACCGTCAGATCATCGGAGATCTCGACCGTTGATCAGGCTCGATGAAGTTTATAAGTTTGCGAAATATGAAGTGCCTTTTGGTGCAGCCTGTGGTCACAGCCAGTGGTCACGTGAGGGGAAGAAGCTAGTGGTGCTAAGCTCCATCTTGGAGTCTCGACGATTGCGACTTGGAGTGTCGAGATCTTCTATCATAGGAATGTCGATATGCGAGATCATGAAATTAAAACTCTGTTTAGCGCTCGGTCATAGCCAGTGGGCATATGAATTAAACACAAGACCCTACGAACTCCATCCAATGGTGCAGGTGAATTTAAGTATGATCGAAGGGCTACTGTTGCTCTTAACAGTTAATCGATCAGTAGTGATTCAGTTGCTGAAGTGTTGTTTGGAGGTTCACAGTGTAACTGCTAGAAACCACTGATGGTTTCTGCCAAAGGACTCGAAGAGACTTCTATGTGATTTCCAAAGGAGCTGAAGAGTCTCTAGGAATCTGCCAGTGGAATGAAGACTATTTGTAGAGGCAATTGACAGATGGATCTAACTTCCAAAGAAGTTGAAGGGTTGCCATGATGAACAGGTAGAGTACTCGACATGAGAGAGCATGCAGAAGCATGGTGGGACAGCATGCACAAGGTGCACAGAGACTATAAGTATGCAGAACAGAGAAGATATGGGTGTTGTTGTTATTGAGAGGGATTTGGGAGCGTAGAAGGAGGATTGTGCAGCAACTGAAATACAGAGAAGAGGAATGGTGCATTGAAAGGGACATGGCGCAGAGAGCATAAAAGGAAAAATAATAGAAAGCACAAGGAGTGTGCAGAAGAAACTGATGGAGACAGAGCAGCGCAATGTAGCAGAACAGTGATGAGATCGGTAAGCCATTGAAGAACTTTATATCGCTGTAATAAGTCTTAAAAGCAAAGATTTACATTTGAGGGTGGTAGGGTGATGCTAGGGAGGACTGTTGTCCTTAGAGGTTCAAGTGGGTGCTTTAACACAGGGAGTTGTAGCTTCCTTCTAGTTGGTGCTAGAGAAACCAGGGAGTTGGTGCTTCCTTCTAGTTGGTGCTAGAGAAACCAGGGAGTTGGTGCTTCCTTCTAGTTGGTGCTAAAGAAGCCAGAGAGTTGGTGCTCTCAGCAAGTAGCATCTTGCAAAACAGAGGTTGTAGCCTCATTATGAGTTGGTTCTCATATGTATGATAATGTAAAGAATGTAAATATTACTTATCATATAAAGAAGAAGAGGTTTTTACCCTGTATGGGTTTCCTCAGGAAATATCTGTCTCTGTGTATCTCATATGTGTGGATGATGTTGAATGTTCTATTTCTTACCTCCCTGCATCATTGTGACTGTCATTAAATGTTGTGTAAAGAGTTTAAAATAAGCATAATTGTTTAAGCTTAGTAACAACTGATTCACCCCCCCCCCTTCTCAGTTCTGCAACAATTGGTATCAGAGCCAGCCCCTTTTATCTAAGGGTAGATCCTAGAGCTTAAACATGTCAAGCCATGAAGTAAATTCAGCCAATAAGGCCCCTCTGTTCAATGGAACAAAATTTGCCTTCTGGAAAGTTAGAATGAGAACCTACATAATGGCTTTAGGTGCAGCTATCTGGGATGTGGTAGATGCTGGTTATGTAAAGCCAGTTGTACTAGCTAATAAGGATGACAAGATAGAATTTAGTCTCAATGCTAAGGCTATGAATTCTATCTTGAGTGGGCTTGCAGAAGCAGAATTCGTAAAAGTTATGCACCTAGGAACTGCCAAAGAAATGTGGGACAAACTCATTAGTAGTTATGAAGGTAATGAGAAGGTAAAGGATGCCAAGCTTCAAACCTACAGAATACAGTTTGAATAGTTGAAGATGAAGGAAGATGAAACTGTTGGAAAATACTTTCTGAGAGTAGAAGAAATGGTAAATGCAATGAAAGCACTTGGTGAGAAAATTGAGGAACCTTCTTTAGTTCAGAAAA
>ML787014.1:227638-239836 GCA_009831015.1 Picea engelmannii | reverse complement strand
TACAATTACCGACATGATTAATCCACAATGGGGATTAATCCAATAACAATAATAATAATAATAATAATGACATGATTAATCCGCAATGGGGATTTAATCCAATAATAATAAGAATGCTCTTCGCAGTTACATTATTTCAACAGCAAGTTGGTTCCTTTGGGAGTGAGTTGCCATTGGGTGGGCTTATGAAATTTCATCGTCCATTCTTCCATACTTATCACTTTTCAGCATCTTCCCTTTCATCTATCCCCTACATTGGTTCGAGCATTGGGTTTTCCAAGATAATAAAGGTTGTACCTTTCCTTATGGGAAGAAGGGGCTAAACGACCAGAGGGTAAAAGTAGCAGGAAAAAGTTAAAGCCAAAGATTAAACCTTCATATTCTTCACCTAGGGATCCTCGAGAAACCAATAAAAGGATTCTCGGTAAGAAAAAGGAGGGACCCATAAAACAAAATAAACTCAATACCTAGTTGGAGGATAGGGGGTCTCATCATGAGCCATTCTATTAGGTCCATGGGCATGTAGCGGTATGACATTACTATTCATATGGTCACCATGCCAAAGTAGTGTCGCTTGGTAGCATAGCCAAGAGAAAGGGGGTCTCATCACGATCCATCCTTCTCATCTCCGTGAAATGCTTGTGGGTAACACTATCACCATTGGTCACCACATCAGAGCAGTGTCCTCTAGCTATTCTCTTGAAAGAAAAATCAATAAAATAAAGAGTAAAGAGGCATTGAATGGGATAGGAAACAATTGTGTCCATGGCAAGGTGCAACTCACGCTCTTCAGAGGCACCCACAAGTAAGACCTACATTTCCATGTCATCAATGCACCCCTTGCCCAAACATCCCCCACACCATCTCATCCACTTGCATGACCTAGAGTAGTCTTCACCTAGAAACACCCCACAGCTAAGGAGAATTAGCACAATAGGATGTCCTCGAACCCTCTCCAAACCTGGCTTGTAGAATAACATAACTTACTCGAGTACTTGTCTGCGAAAAGAGGGGTTTTATGCACATGTTTGGGAGAAATTGCTATGATCCCAATGACTTATGAGCCCATGGAGGGAGTACTTGTTGTTGTTGCAAGGCCACGCCTGATGGACAACTATATATGGGGAGATGATTATCTTGGACCTCCATCGGGATAAAATCCCACCAGATTGATGTTGAGCCCCAGCTAGGGGCAGACACATATTAGAGGCTTACACCAGAGAGAGAGGAGGGTGTTCCACCAGAGACACCTTGGTAGGCATGGAACTATGGGGTCTTGCCTTTCCCCCTAAACGTTGGCCTTGGGAGGCCCATGATGTCACCCAGTGTCAGATCGACACGATGGAGGTAGTTGTGTGGCATGATACGAAGGCCTTGTAAGGTCTAATGTTTTTCTCCTGTAGGTCAACGTCTCACTTAGGAGGCCCAACATCACCCTAGAAGGGCATGACACCACCTCTTTTTCATGTTTTAGGGTTTAATTTGTTAATTTTATGTAAAAAACTAGATATTTGATGTAACTAGCCATGTCGACCTTTTTCAACTAATTTTGTAATTCAAGGTCATTTGGATTGTATAAATAAGGGAATAACCCCTTGTATTTGATCATCATTATTTCACTCACACAATTGAGATCTAAAATCTGACCTCTTTAAGGCTCATTGGCTGAAATTAATTGGTGCGCAACTCTTAGAGGAGGTCTTTCTTGGTGTATTTTGGCATTTTCTTGGTGGAAAGTCTTCAACTAGGGCATATTGCTAGATTATTCTTGGTGGATGTAAGTGAAAATCTGCAATTATTCTTTCTTTGAATGGTTATAGTATCTTTTACTTTGCATTTACTAAGATTATGAAATTTCTAGTGTAAAACCCTAAGAGATTAAGCACATGTTATTGTCCTTGTCTCAATAGATATCCACCTACTAGATTGTGCTAGAAGACATATCCATTGAAGCATGTGCTAGAGCCCTACCTTTGTATCACTTTAACATCATTGCTTCTTCAAGCCTTTATTTATCTCAAGATTGAGCTAAATAAGAAGGAAAATCACTAGGGCCTAGGGTTACCTACTTCCTAGTTGTTGTTTTCCTTCTAGGGTTTGGTGATTGAGGCCTTGGGTTACCAACACCTCAACCATTCTCCCTCTTTTCTTTCGTCTACACATTATCATTTGTTTCCTTCAATATTGCTTCTACAAAAAGTGATTCCTATACCTTGTACTTGATTGATTGATGAAAAAAACTCTTAAACCTTATACCTCAAGCTCTTTGCTAACTATTCCTAACCCTAGATTAGACCAACTTACTAACATTCTTGTTTTTATTACAAAAGTAAGCTACATCCATATATTGCAGCGGTAAAATATCCTCACAACAATTGTTAAAGTTGATTTTTACATTGCCCTCTTAGCTTCTGACAAGTGCTATCATATTGCTAATTATAGGTTAACATTTTGGGTCATTTTGAATCTTATTCAAGGCTTGATTATGAAGCTATTAATATATATACATTGTTGTTATAAATTTATGTTTGCTTCATATTATACATCAACTTATTGCTTTTATTTAAAGTCCAAGGTTTTACAAAGCTCTAACATTAGTTGTTACTTGCAAAATAGTGTTTTCTTGTTGTCTTGTTCTGGGAAGGTACATTTAAGCATATCTTCACTTCATATTGTTTAACCTTTGGGACTTTTTGATCGGTGTGACTTGTGAGTGGGGAAAACTTTTTTTGATACCATAACCTTTTCCTTCTCAAACCCCTAGGTCATCGGGGATGTCTCCCCTGGGCTTTCACCCCCAAATAGAAAGAGGTTTCTTATTAAGGTGACAGTGATAGGACAACCTCCTGTTACGCAAATTTACTATATGATTTCCATTGGCTTTTAGGGAAAGTACAAATTGTGCAATAACATTTTAGCGCCGTTGTCGGGGAACAATGAGTCAATTGTCCTCAAAGACAACACTTTTTCGGTAAGCCTTTACTTTACAAAACCTACCTGGCAAATCCACTTAGGGTGATCCCCTCATCCTTTTGATAGTTTCAAGAAAATTATTTGGTGACTCCACTAACGAAAAAACCAACCACAACTTCGCAATGGGACCCGGGAAATTTCAAACCTTTAGACATGATTAAAATCTCGGGATACCCTCAACAAATTCCCCCGAAGTATGAGAAATGGCTCCCTAGATTCACTGGTAATGATGGGGATAGAGCCAACTACCACATGGGTGATTTTGGGGATTTCTTTCAACTCCACCCTATCAATGATGATGTTAAAGATTTGGAAATGAAACTCTTCTCTGCCACTCTTCATGTCAATGCTAGGGAGTGGTATGATGACCTCCCTGATGCTAGCATCACATATATGGACCAATTGGAAGAAACCTTTCTCAAACTATGGGGTATTAAGTTGAAATACATCCCAATACTACTAAAAATACTCGAGCATAAAAAGAAAATTGAGAATTAGACTATCTGATTTGAAAATAGAAGGTTGACTTGTTATGCTATGCAAGCACCCTCTACTTCATTAAAATAAACTTTACAAGACCTTGCTTCATGTGTTAAAATATGCAAGATAAACTTATGTGCCAAGTTTATGCTTCTTATTTTAAATGCTTATGTGTGAGGATGTGTTCTTTTAAATGGTTAAATATGTACTTTCAATAAATACACAACAACATAACTTGCAGCAAATAAACCATCAAACTCAGAACAATCACAACATGATAAAGGAGTTCACCCCCCTCCGGGCTACATCTCCTTGAGCCTCCATCAATGGACTTGGCTCTCTGGGATTAATTTGTCAAAAGTTCTTTTACAAGATGCTGCTCAACTCCAATGGAAAAACAGACTATACCATTGAGATCAGAACACATAAAAACCCCAAAAATGACTAATAGAACTCTGAAAACGGATCATGGCTCATCCGGGCATGACCTCTTCTACATGTGGCCATAAGCTTCCCTGAGCTTCTCTTTGGAAAAAACACCTGTAAAAGTCCTCAAAATCCTATGAAACCTGTCCCAATGTGTTCAGATCATATCAATTAGCCAAAAATGATTATTCAATCACAGAAAACAAACATAGGCTGACCAAACCATGTCCTCGATCAATGAGGGTTTCAAGCTCCCTAGAGCTTGCTGAAACTTCAATGGTGAAAAACTTGCAGAAGAAGTCTTAAAATGGCCTTGATAATAGTGCCAATGGATCTAAGACGTCCAAAAACCCCTAGCTGGGCTTTTACGGCACCTCAATCGGCCAAAAGATGAAGAAGTTAGGCCTCCTCCATTTTCCTCCTTCAAGCTTGTTGTCTATGCATCTACAAAACGCACCCTTTTTTAACGAACCTGGCACACATGCAATATATAGCATGAAAACCCAGCACCGGGCGCAACCGCGCCAACGGTGCAAACCATAGGACGATTAAGGCACCTCCAACCCCTAACCGACAAGCTCACGGGCACATGGGTCTTATGCGACCACGCGCTATAGATAAAGGGGCTATGTTTACATGGCAAATAAAACAAAGACAAGTGGAAGCATATGATTGCATAACCGTTCAAACCGAAACCATAAAAACCCACACCAAAACTTCGTTTGAAATGCACGTGCACACAATATATAATGGTCACATGTAAAGGGTGGTGTGACCGGGGGTTAACCATTATAAACAACCCAAAACGTGTGCACAAATATTAGGGTATGGTGAAATGCAATAGAACCGGGGGCTACATTTGAAATACACTCCCGCACAATATATATATGGTTACGGTTAACACAATAAAACCTTGGGTTAAACCACAACACAAATCCCATGCTCCGTTCATATGCGTATTGGTCACATGGTTTAACACGATAAAACCTTGGGTCGGGGCTAAACCCCGGCCCAACCCCCCACCATATACCATATAACACAAAGTTAAATAAAATGTGGCCTGCATATATAACAAGAATCAATGCGTGGCCCATTGG
This sequence comes from Picea engelmannii, assembly GCA_009831015.1. Lineage (NCBI taxonomy): Eukaryota > Viridiplantae > Streptophyta > Pinopsida > Pinales > Pinaceae > Picea > Picea engelmannii. The sequence goes on along the minus strand of ML787014.1, from coordinate 234,860 downwards.
CATGGCGGGCTTTACCAAAGCTCTCAATGGTGGGGGAGGTCCGGGGGTCGAACCCCACGGACTCCCATAAAATTTTAATAAACGACCAACCAAACAATACCAGGGTGCCACGCGGCAGCCCATGATTGGGCCACGTGGCACCTTACCATTCGCCCAAATGATGCCACGTGTCACAATAACATTCACCCAATTGTTAGATAATCATAAACCGCCACATCAGCAGGTGCCATGTCACTGTACGGTCACCACGTCAGCATGTACGGACTGTACGGACTGCCCAGTTAGTGTCCCTTTTTTTACCTGTTTGACATTCCGAACAGATCGCGATATATATCGCTCCCGATGTCCGTTTGAGATGAAACGAGTTGCGTTGGGTTTGCAACGACGAGGGCTACGCTCACGTCCGATTTGAGGCAATTCCAAGAACGTTGATTTTTGAGATAAACTTTGACCCCTGGTCCAGATTTTGATCACTATCAGAGACTTCTAGGATAGTTTTGAAAACCTTCTATTTCGAATTCCTGGAAGCCATCATCCTGAAGAAAAGTACCTTGTTTATCTCTATACCAATGCACTCTTAGTTCATTTAGGGTTTCCTCTCAGTAAAAAGGCCCCAAGAACGCTCCATGAAGCTCATAACATGGCTAGAGAAATCTAGGAAAATATCTCCTTGTCCAAGGAAAGACACCTCTTTACCTCGGATACTTTCAGTTTGGAGAGATTAGTTTCCCTTGATACCTTTACTGATGATTTCCAAGAATAAGAGGAACAAATAATAAACCAACAAGAAGATAAGGAGAAGGATCTTGATGAGTTTTTCCAGTCCTACAAGGAAGAGAAAAGGATTACTCATTCTTCTGCCAAGAATAATGAAGGCGTGGTTGAGGAGCTAGAACCTGAGGATATCAAACACGTTGATGAAATGTTGATGTATGTTCCTCCCTCTGATGAATCCATCCAAAATCCCATTTTTCCTGCACAAGAAGAAGAGGATGAGGTTAGTCACTTTCCGTTTCAGGTTTTTGACAATATCTTATTCTATGATTCAGAGAATGAAGAAGAAATGGAACCATTGGACAAGCTATATCCTCTATATTATAAAGTTGAAGATGTAGAAGAAAGTATTCCATTTGATGAATTTATCCAAATACTTGAAGCTCCTGCACAGGAAGAAGTAAGCACGATGAGTTATTTCCCTTTCCAAATTCTTAATGATTCTTTATCTTATGATATGGAAAGTGAAGAAGTGTTGGATGTTTTAACCCCTTCATGCTATGATGAAGATGATGAATTTGTTGACAATATTGATGAATTCATACATGTCGGAAAGCGTAAATGGGATGTAATAGGATATAATGGGGATCCCATTTATGACATTGAGGGACATTTTCAAAAGTTTCCTTTGCAATTATCATGTGAGGTTACTAATAAATTTGACATTTGGCAACAAGAAGATGATATGATTACAAACCTTTTTTAGACACCTAAGGATGACCTAGTGATATGTTCTCCTAATGATTTTCAGTCATACCTTGATGATTTTGATGAGCATTCCATTGAGCACTTGGATTTATTCCCTGAAGAATATTATCAACCATCGTTTTGCTCGGATATTGATAAACATGACAACATAGCTTTCCCAGAGGATGATCCTTATAACAATGTCTCCTAGCTCCCTTTGATTATTTTATCTCGATATATCACTAAAGGTGTAGTTGAGAAGCATTTCCTTTGTCTTAAGTTTTCTTTGAGGCAAAGATTACTTTTAGAATTCAAGGGTAGGTTGAATACCACAAGAAGAAGTTTGTTATCTCAGTCTTCCAAACTTCCCCTAAAAAATTATTGGTCATCCTCTAGGTTCTTGCTATCCCTTTCCTAGACCTCAGATTGTGAAAACATCCAAGGTAACCAACCTTGAGATCCTTTGAGTCAGTCTATTGAACCTTTGATTTTTCATGATCCCTTTCTAAGATGGATTGAGCACTTTCCTGAGAGTGTGACTTGGCATGATTTTGTCCCTCCCCCCCACCTCCGTGAGCTAGACTTTATGATTTCCAATGATACAATACATTTTCTAACTCATGTTATCTTTGTGCTTAACTTATCATTGTTTTGGTTTATGATGAAGCACAAAGGCAGGGATTATGAGACATCACTAGGATGGTTTCAATAGCTATTTGACTACTCATATCATTCAACCAACATGTAAGTAGAGGTAAGTAGGTAGGAATTTTCATTCATTGTATATACCATCTGCATATCATGCTAGAGTAGTTGTATTTCCATTTGTATACATGCTTGCTTACTTTTATTTCATTGTATCATATATGAGCCAGGGGTGATATCACCACCCCAAAAGATTACTAATCAATTTTGTTGAGATCTAGCAGGTCACGGGTCATACTAGAGATGTTGAAGTTCTCATATGCTCTACGATGAGAAAATGTCCCTGAGTTGGAGCCAGAGGTTATCCCCTACCCTAGGGATAACTAAGGATATTATGTCTCAAGGCCCACAGGTCCTAGACATGGAGCACTGATAGCTATATTGACTTGAGCTTGGCCTTGGAAGGCCCATCCTTCTTCTTCAAGCACCTCCATCCTGTCAGTAGCAGCAGCATGCATCCCATCATCTTGGTTCTAAAGCAGCAGTGGGTCTTGCTCCATAAGGTAATGAGTTCGGGTATCATGGTATGTTTCACTCTAATTCTCAAAACATTTGAATATGTGCATTTAAGTCTCTTTTTCTTCATGACGTTTGCTTGGACTTTATTCCTTTTGACTTATCCATACCTGGGGGGATGAATGAATTCCCTAACAAGTTGATTCCTTTAGGAGTGAGTTGCCACTGGGTGGGCTTATGAAAGGTCATTGTCCATTCCTTCCATACTTATCACTTTTCATCATCTTCCCTTTCATCTATCCCCTACATTGGTTTGGGCATTAGGTTTGCCAAGCTACTAAGGGTTGTACCTTTCCTTGTGGGAATAAGGGGCTAAAGGCCTAGAGGGTAAAAGTAGTTGGAAAAAGTTAAAATTTAAAGATCAAACATTCATATGCTTCACCTAGGGATCCCCGAGAAAGAAATAAAAGGATTCTCAGTAAGAAAAGGAGGACCCATAAAACAAAATAAAATCAATACCTAGTTGGAGGATAGGGGGTCTCATCACAAGCCAACCTATTAGGTCCATGGGCATGTAGCAGTATGACACTACTATTCGTCTAGTCACCATGCCATAGTAGTGTCTCTTGGTAGAATAGCCAAGAGAAAGGGGGCCTCATCACGAGCCACCATGAAATGCTTGTGGGTAACACTTTCACCACTAGTCACCACATCAGGGAAATGTGCCCCAACTATTCTCTTGAAAGAAAAAACAATAAAATAAAGAGTAAAAAGGCATTGAATGGGCTAGGAAACAATTGCATCCATGACAAGGTGCATCTCACCCTCTTTAGAGGCACCTACATGTAATACCTACATTTCCCTGTCATCAATGCACCCCTTGCCCAAAAATATCCCACACCATATCATCCACTTACATGACCTAGAGTAGTCTTCACTTGGAAACACCCCACAACTAAGGAGAATTATCCCAATAGGACGTCGTGGAACCCCCTCCAAACCTGGCTTGTAGAATAGCATAACGTATTTGAGCACTTTTCTGGGAAAAGGGGGGTTTTATGCACATGTTTGGGTAACTTGATTATTAGATGTGATTGAAATTAATATGATACCTGTGACTTATGAGCCCATGGAGGGCGTACTTGTTGTTGTTGTAGGGCCACACCCGATGAACAGGTATATATCGGGAGATGATTAGCTCAGACCTCCATAGGGATAAAATCCCACCATATGGATGTTGAGACCCCATCCAAGGGCAGACACATATTAGAGGATTACACCGAAGAGAGAGGAGGACATTCCACCAGAGACACCTTGGCAAGCCTAGACCTAGGGGGTTCTTTCCTTTCCCCCTAAACATTGGCCTTGGGAGGCCTATAACATCGCCCCAGTGACCCTTTACTGTCCGCTTGCCCTTGGATTTTGGGGAAAGTACAAATTGTACGATAACAAGGTCGGTGGGATTGTAGTCTTAAAAGCAGTGTTTGTTTGATAGTGGTAGTTGGTCTGGTGAGTTATTTGTTGTTTCAAATTTTCTCAGGTGTAGATGTTTTCACCTCATGTTGTTTATGAGTGTGACCAGAATCCTATGGACCTATCTAACACTCCTAGTGGTGGGCCTTCCTCACTAAATTTCTAGGGAATAGGTGTTTAGGTTTCAAGGTTGTAGGGCTATCAGTACTCATGTTATGCCAATTTACTGTCTACTTTCCCTTGGCTTTTGGGGAAAGTACAAATTTTGTGATAACAAGGTTGGTGGGCTTGTAGTCTTAAAGGCAATCATTGTTTGATAGTGGTAGTTGGTTTGGTGAGTTATTTGTTGTTTCAAATTTTCTCAAGTGTAGATGTTTTCACCTCGTTTTTTTTATGAGTGTGACCAGAATCCTATGGACCTATCTAACACTCCTAGTGGTGGGCCTTCCTCATTGTATTCTAGGGAATAGGTGTTTAGGTTGCAAGGTTGTAGGGCTATCACTACTCTAGACAGTCCCTCCTCCCTGAGCATAGTTTTTTCAATTGATGATGAAAATTTCTTCAATTTGTTGGAGTCAAGTAAGAGAATAGATAAGCATAGGAGGTCTTAGAAAACTCTGATCCAAAGGATGGCCCCACAAAGAGCCCAAGGCATAGGGGTGGACAAAGTTTCCTAGCTTGTTAATCTCATCTATGACAAGCACAATCCACTGAAAACAAAACAACGAATGGACAATCTGGCTAGAAAAGGGAGACTCAAAAGCAAGGAGACCCTAAAGTAGATAATATAGAAAGAGTTCTAAGATTGGGTTGAAGACACAAGGTTTACTAGATCCCGAGACACCAAAGTCTTTAGGGAGATGGAGCTCTATTTTCTTGCAAAAATGTTGGTGGCTTTGTCAATGGATGATAAAGAGGACAGGAAAATGGAGACCATAGACAGAATTAGAAGGCTTGAATATAAGTTCACAGTCTTGTGTCGAGTGGACTTTAGCATTAGCCTCAAGGTACATGATTGGTACCTAGGCAATAATGATGAAATTATTAATGTCACAGGAACCTCGACCTCCCAAGCAAAAAGTGCAAATACAATTACCATAGACAAATATGAGTGTGTGGATGAGGAGAAGAAGCATGGACCGCTAGGTGTTGTAGGCCCTCTGGGCCACCTTAGTCCTAGTCAAAACTAGCCTTTTCTATGGATGTTATGTTATCAATGATGCATAGTATTTATGTTTATCTATATTTCAGACCTATTTCAAAACAATTAACTAATGATTGGTATATTTATGATATTAAAATTTTTATAAAGACATATATCAAAGCTCTTGTTTCATTTTTTCATTTTTAGCAGAGCTCTAACAGTTATGGTTGTAAAACTATTTTGTACATTATAAATATATAAGTGGATTAGATTAAAAGAAATTTAAGAAAAAATATATATATATATAAATAAAAACTAATATATATAAATCAAAATGGGTTTTAAAATATTAAAAAATAAATTATAAAAACAACATAAAAGAAATTATAAAAAATATTTAAAAACATTAAAGAAAAAAAAAATTAAAAAATACAATAAAGCAAGACTTTAAGAAATTAATACAAAATATTGTAAAAGACGCTTTAAAAAAAACATTTACTATTAAAAGTGCATCCTTAAATTTTAAAAAACTTTAAATAAGATTTGTTTTGGGTTAAAAGGGGTAAAAGGGGAGGGGTGATTCTCATAATTACACACCCCCCATTATAGTACTTTTATTATCATTTTTTTTCTTATTAGTCTATGTCGAAGGCCTAGGAATATAGAAATCATTTGCATTGTTTGTGTTTTTCTTTCTTCATTGACCAAAAATTTGGTATTGTTTTCTAAAGTTAAATTTTGTTGGGAGCGATCTAAATTTTCTTCCTATGTCCTGATTGGTCCTTCAAAACAACATCTTATTGCTAGGTTGGCGACCAGAATTGAATATGCAATTTAATTATGCAGGTTTAGTAAATGCTTGGAACGACTGCATCTACGAGTCTCAAAGTTTCGAGACCAACACAATTTCCGAAGCTTACTATGGTGTCAACTGGAAATTGTCGGATTTTAAAACGGTGGTCCAGACAAGATGCATATATATTTACTATGCAATATATATAATTATTTTAATAAATATATATGAATTATTGTCTTTTGATTGTTCATTAAATTTAGTACAATTCATAAATTTTGAAGGGATTTTTGTGTATTGTTTGACATGATTCTCTGCGATAGATTTCACAAATTACAAGGAGTTGTAATTGAATTATTTTGTTTTAATTAATTGTTGAATTCTTTGGGTTTTATCACGATATACTATTCTATAATCCAGGAAGGTGAGGTTGTTTCCAAAGTTATAGGTGTTGTAGTTGGAGACTTGGAAGATATCTGGTTTTTGGGCTTGTATAAATCTATGAGAGTGGGTAAGAATTCGTGTGCATATAGTATATTTCTTCTAACTAGTTGGCTACCATATTAATATATGTATTTTATACAAGTGCAATTAGTTTCTCTGGTTGTTTTTTGATGGATTTTTCTTTGTGCATAGTACATGTACTTCTTTTTTGTTGTTGGTTTTTGCAGAGACAGGTGAAGTTAGTTGGGGGTTGTTACAGAGACTGTGTAGGCTGAAAATAGTCAAAGGTGAACATGGAGAGAAGGTGTGTTGTTTTGAGATTGTATTGTTGAATTTGTTTTTGGGTTGCTTAATGATTTTATATACTATGTCATTTTTTATGGTTTAGAAAGATGGAGTTATTCTAAATTTCCAAGCGCTCGGAGTGGCGAGTTGCAGGGGTTCTGATTTTGGCATTGTAGAAATGTACGTCGGATTGTAAGAAATATTTTGCATTGTATGCTATATTCCAGGGAAGATTAGGTATTGATTCTTATTTTGTGTTTCCTTGTTGTTAGCTTGTATTTTTCTTCTTGTTTTGCAGTTGCTTGATGCTATGGAGGTAGTGTGGGTATAAAGTTAGGGACCAGTGCATTATTTTTTATGTGTTGTAGAGAAATGTTGTTTATAGGTTGGATGCATTTTCATATGGTGTTGGGGATTGTTTGGTTGGTGCATTGGATTGTGTTCCCTCTGTTAATTTTTTT
>ML787014.1:215953-227501 GCA_009831015.1 Picea engelmannii | reverse complement strand
ACACAACCAGTATTGTGTATTTCCAATGCTTGTGCATAGAATTCATGACAGTTATAGTGCAAAGGGAAACGATTTATAATTGATGTCAAGTGAATGAAAAAGGTTAGATTCAATGAATTCTCAGCACGTGTTGAAAACAAACCAAATGTTTGTTGTGTGAGAGGCATAGATGTGTGGAGGGTGGAGATATAGCTATAGAGAAACCTTTTGTCCAACCTCAAAAGTGGCCAAGTAAAAATTCTTTATACCAGCAAATTGTCCAAATAAAAATAGATCACAGAGCCATGATTTCCCCAAGGCCAAGAGAAGGATTCCAATATGATAAAATGTCTTTTACACATATATCATCTACCTTATGAATAGCAATAGCCATAATAAAAAACCATCGAGCAATGTACAGATAAGAAACACATTTTATTCACAATGCTTCTAGATGCATGACATTTCCTCCTAAATCGGAGCAAATCAATTTACCATAAATCAGTGGCCTATATTGCAAATTACATGGCTTGTCACAGTTAGGGATGCATAACTATTGGAAATGCGAAGGTGCAGATGTGTAGCAATGTAGGAGGATGACCCGTGCAGGTTCTTCGCACAAGGATTAAAAGTACATGGTATTAAGTAGACCAAGTATAGCTCTGGACATGTGGTGACACTTGGTGAAACTATGTCTTGCACACCTCAGCAATAGCGGAGGAATATCGCTAACACAGTGAATACTATGTATTTTCAATGCTTGTGCAAAGAATTCATGTTGGTTATTGTTGTGCAGTTTCACACTTTCTTTTGAAAAATATCCATCCAACCTCAAAAGTGGCCAAGAAAAAACTCTTTTGACTAGAAAATTATCCAAAGACAAATATATCACAGACTTGGGATTACCCCAAAGCCAAGAGAAGGATGCCAATCTGTTAAAATGTCTTTTACACATACATCAACTACCTTTCGAATAGAAAAATCCATAATAAAAAAACATTGAGCGGTCTACAAATAAGCAACACATTTTCTTGGCACTACTTCTAGATCCATGGCCTTTCCTCCTAAATCGGAGCAAATCGATTTACCATAAATCAGTGAACTATTTTGGAAATTGTGTTGCTTTTCATAATCACTAATGTGTAACTATTGGAAATGAAGAGGTGCGGAAGTGTAACATTGTGGGAGGATGACCAGTGCGGGTACTCCGCACAAGGCTTAAAAATATATCATCTGAAGTAGACCAAGTATATTTTTGCGGACTCAAGAAGGATTCAAAATAGATTGAGCAAATTCTTTCTCTATTTTCAGTTCTTGTGCAGGATTCTACACTTTCGACCCTTGCGCTGAGAATTCATGGCAGTTATGGTGTGGCATTGGCACAATTAGTTGCATATACACTTTTGCAATTGGCATAGTGATGTCATCAACACTTCCACATAGGTGTATGCTACATAAAACTGATACTTTTTCTCCTTATCACTTTTTCTATATTCAAATATTTTGTGGAGAACTAATGCATCTTCTCTTTCCACACCATCGCAATTTTGCATATCGCATCATGTTGTTTGATAGTGTTTTCTCTATCCATTGTGTAGTTACTTGGTTTCATTCAAATTTTCATTGGCATTGGTGTGATGTTTAAGCAAACCATCCCTCTTTTACAAGTTGTATTGTTGAATCAAGTGGTTGAATGAAATATACTCAATGTGTATCATATATGCGAAAAAACATTTAGTGCCCATAAATTAGTGACCTATTTTACAAATTACATTTCTTGTCACAATCATGGATGCAGAACCATTGAAAATGCGGAGGTGTGGAAGTGTAGAAATGTGGGAGGATGACCCATGCGGGTACTCTTCACAAGGCTTAAAAAATATTGTCTTAAGTAGACCAAGTATAGTTTTTCTTACTGGACGAGGATTCAAAATATACCGAGCAAATGCTCGCTCTATTTTCATTCCTTGTGTGGGATTATAGAATTTTGACCCTTGAACTAAGAATTCATGGCACTTATGGTGTGGCAATTGTTGAAATTTTCCCAAGTGGATTCAACCCTTGGTATATACTAATACCATGTTTATATTTTACCACTCTACTCAACACCTGACATTTAGCTCAAAGTAAAATAACTTTATCTACTAAAATCACGCACTACTACATATTGAAAAATTTGCGACGAAAGTAACCTTTCATCACACAATTGAATATAAGGAATTGAATTTTTAAATGTTTTTATAAATCCATCCCACATTTGTCGCTTTTTCGACGGAACCTTTGGTTATTGTCGCAAGAGTGACGAAACCAAATGGATGTCGCATGAGCGACGATCGTGAATACAGTGGACTCTCGTCTCTCTTGCGATGACCTTTGGCTATCATCGCAAGAGAGACGATTCAAGGATGACCATAACACTATTTGACAAAGTCAACATTGACCGTTACACTGTTTGACAAAGTCAACATTGATTTGGTCAACTTTAGTCGCAAGAGAAACGAAAAATATATCTATAAATATTTTACAAATTAGAGATGTTGCGACAATCTAATTTCTATAAAAACGACGGTTCAGAACTTCAGAAAGGGTATTTTTGTGCGGAAGAATGTCGTGGAATATTAGAGGTGGGAAAAAAAGTAAAGCGGGTGAAAAGGGTGATGGTAGATGTTATTTCCCTTGCAAAAAATGTTTCCTTACACGTCCCGTAAGAATTTTAATAGCAACAACTACAAAACATTGTAGGAAATATGGGCACATTGATGGGGGATCGAATGAATATCGTCCTGTGGTAATTATCTATATATTCATTCTCTATTTTTATATTGTCGATTTTATTTAAAATTATATATATGTATATATATGGTTTGAATATTTGTTATAGTACACACTAATTTTGCATGATTGTTTGTAATTATAAAGTTAGAGTTGCCCTCTAACTTTCTGCAGAATATTGCACCAAGTAGTACTAGTAGAAATGATGTTGTACAAGTTGAGGAACATGATCAAGCAAATGAGGATCTCATGGAAGAAGATGATGGGACAAATCAAGTTAATGATCCCATCGAAGAATATGATGGGAAAAATCAAATGATACAAGATTTGTTTGCTCAACCAGATGAGGATGGAGACAGTGATGATATTTATGATGAACCTCTATTAAAAAAGGAAAATAAACGACTTTATGAAGGCTCAAGAGAAAATATTCTCTATGCTACATTTTTTCTAGTGAACTTAAAGGTTATGAATAATGTTTCAAACACTTGTATGACACAGATCCTAAGGTATGTAATATGTTTCATCTCATATACATAAATGTTGACTTTTTTCTATTTGTTTTTAGTGTTAATTAATGTGTAAAATAAGAATGCAATTTTTACGATTAATATTTTGTACATTAACTAGATATTTATTATGTTGTAGATTGTTAGGTGAATTTTTGTTACCATCCTCAAATATTTTACCTCGCACATATCGAGATTTGCATGCCATTATGAAAGACACTGGAATGGATTATCAAACTATAGATGCATTTCCTAATGATCATATTATATATTATGGACAACATGCTTCGAAAACAGAATTCCCGCAATGTCTTATCAGTAGATATTGAACCGATCAAGTAACAAAAAGGGTGCCTTGAAAGGTTCTTCATCATATTCCCATAATTTCATGTTTGCAGTGATTGTTCAGGTGTGAAATCATAGAAAAATTTATGGATTACCATGCATGTAACATAAGTGGAGATGGTGTTCTTCGAATTCCTGTCAATGGTTATGCATTTAGGGAAATTGAGGAAAAATGGGAAGATTTCAAAGATGAACCTCGTAATGTTAGGCTTTCATTGGCAGCTGATGATGTTAATCCATTCTAAGAGCTTAGAACTATTTAATCAGTGTGGCCAATGTTTGTTATCAACAATAACATTCCTCATTGGATGTCAATAAAGAGGGAGCACATAATGTTGACAATGATTGTTTCAGGTATTTTTTTACATTAATTTTTTTAAGGTAACATTTTCATTTGTTTCGTTTTTTGCATAATATCTTTTGTTTATTTATTTACTTATATATACATATCATGGTTATAGTAATTATGTGTAATTTCAAACAATTAGGTAAGTACCAAGTTAAAGATATGAATGTATATATCGAGCCTCTTATCGACGAGCTACTAAATTTATGGGATGGCATCACTATGTATGACATATGTAAACCAATCAGGGAGAAGAAATTTAAATTCTCTGGAATAATTTTATGGAAAATTCATGATGCCCTAGGACTAACACATTTTTGTGGTATGTAGCATTTTATTGGTCTTTAATGCTATATAATTTTTTAAATATATCATGCTGCATGTTTAATTTTTAAATAATCTCATCGTATAATTGACATTAATCCATTTGTTGCAGGTCTTCAGACAAAGGGTAAATTTGCATGTCCAGTTTTTGGTCCTAAGATGAAGTATCATCATTCAAAAAGTTTAGGAAAGGTGGTGTTTGATGAGTATAGGAACCTCCTCTCTAAGAACCATAGGTATCGTACTACTGAAAAAACGTATTTTTAATGGGAAGGAAGAGACTGGTTTAAAACCACGAAGAATGACACCTCACCTATGGAGGTTGGAATATAATAGATCAAATTGTCAAGGTACGCAATTTATTTATGTATCATATATGTAATGTTTTGAATGTTTATTTTAATCATTGAATCTATTTTACAGTATTTGATAATTATTTTTGTGATTTTTGGTATGCTTCATGAAGCCCACCATCATGAAGGTATTAATAATGGGCTTCCACAAGGAATGAAATGTTATCCCACTCAATTCATGAGGTTTCCCTACTATGAGGAGATAAAAATAGTTCATTTGTTTGATACAATGCATATCAGAAAGAATGTGACAGAAATGTTATGGCGAATCATAGATGGTAGGAGGGATAAAGAAAAAATTGTCAAAATTTGTACTAACATTCAAGAAGCCAATCATGCAAGGCGAAGTGTGATTCGATCAAATAGAGATGGAATAGACCAAAATAACCTTCCATGGTTATTAATAGAGCAAAAAAGCAATGATGTAAAAGAGGTCATTCAAAGAATTAAATTTCCCACGGGTTTTGCTTCAAACATAAATAATATCTTAACAAAGAAAGGTGAAAGCATAAACAAGGAAACCAAATCAATGACACATTAACACCAATATTTTCGAGTGGACTGTAATATCCCCAAGGACGAGCCCTATTGTAATCATGTTTATGAATTGTAAATCATGTTTTGTAGGCTGGTGAGCCGAGTATTGATAAGTTGTTAGGCTTATGTTTTTATTAGGTCGAAGAGCCTAAGTGTTAAGGCCAGGAGCCTATTTTTGTAAATGTAATATGCAGAACATTAATAAAGAATAAAGATCGATGTGTGCAGACCGACCACGAAGAAAGAGTGATGGGGGACTAAGCTTCCACAAGGTGGGTAAGGGAAAAGGGGATGAAAGGTTGGAAAGAGAGGCTAAGTGTTGAGCCTAGGGGCTAATCTTAAGGGCTTAAGTCCTTGGGAATAATGATTTATTATTATTCCCACAATTATGAGAAAAGTATGTTTTTATCCTAAGTTCCTGGAAGGGGAATGTGTGCAAAAGGGAACGCATGCTATGGAGCGCATGCATCCTCATGGGCGACATGTGTTGGCCCTGGCACATGCAATTTAACCCAAGTATTGAACCATGGAGGGGGTTCATCCTCCATTCCACCGTGAGTTGTTTGAACCGATGGGAGCTCTGTGTCGATGTTCGGTATGCCTCACGCAGCTCAGGGTGGGAAGCCTGTGATGTTTTTCTAGAAAGTCGATTCACCTCGGTCCGAATGACAGAAGTCTGTGTTCATCCTCTGCATTGATTGAGCCGTGTCACCTGTGTGTCCTGTGAGTCGAGCCTAAATTCTCTTGCAGAGTAGATTTTGTACCTGAACCACCTTCGGGTTGCTGCCTTCTGTGTGTCATGAGTGGAATTGACCATTGGTTGTGGTTGTTATCCTCACCTTGCAGGAATTGAGTTGAAAATTGGTTGAAGAGGCAGGTTGTCAGGCCTGTGAGCAGCTCTCTTCAGGTGAGAGAGGCTATTGGGAAGTGATTTTCTCTTAGAGAGAGTCTAGCACTAGCTATGGAGCTCTGAGACTTCCTGATTCGGCCTGTTGCCAAGGCCCAGAGAGGGAGGTGAAGCACCAATGGACTGAGCTTGTGAAGGTGTATACTCTAGGGCAGAACAGGCATGTGGGGAATGAGAGTCCATGAGTAGTGGGTGTAAGAAGGATCCTGGGGAGAATCCTTTCGATTTCTCTGTGCAGTTTTTCCTATAACCTCAGCCTATTCTAGCATTCTCTTACCTTGGGTGGAGCTTAGTCGCAGCTCGGGGGTGACCCAATGTTGAGAGTGATGAGCAGTGAGGTCTAAGGCTGGCAGGTTTGTGGAAGGTCTGCACATGGTTGGTGGAATTACCACAGTTTCAAAGATAAGTATCAGTTTGTGCTTAATATTATGTTTTGTGTGTTCTTGATGCTTATATGTTATCATGTATTTTGTTGTGCATATGAGTTATTGTTAATTCCCTTGATGATGTATATTAGCAGTAATCATGTGCTTACTTTGTATTGTTTGATTCAATCTATTAATTAGATTTAATATGAATGTTATGTATATAAGTATGAGAATGTTCCACGTGGTAGCGTTGCCCGGCAAGTGGATTGGTGGTCGGGGATGTTACAATATGGTATCAGAACCATAGTTTTAACACTGAGCCTAGATGGGCCAGATAAGTGGTCTTTGAACCCAAGGTTTCGAGAGGAAATTGTGTCTAGAGGACTAATTTCGAACCTTAGATTGTCTCTGAGCGCCAAGGAGTTACTTGGTCGTGTCACGAAGCTCAGGAAGATTAGCAATAGAATAAAGCTACAGTCATAGATCAGTTGTGTGGATAAGAGATCATATCTGGGCCATCATATCTGAGCGTGTGGACCAACAGTCGTTGGATCCAGGGAATGTGCACAAGGTTTAAAACCCTTTGGAGTTGCATAGGAGTGTGGATATCATGATACACAAAGTCCTGACTTCATCAAGACCATCCATCGGGAGGGATGTGTGGAGAGCGATCAGCCTTTCGATGACTCGTGACTTGAAAAGGTAAAAGGGAAAGTTCATGAGAATTTGTGATTATATCACAACCATTGATCAAGGAGAGATCTGGACCGTTAATTGTCCAAGAAGAATTTCGACATTTCGAGAACTGGGAGAAGTGAGAAGTGATGACACACAAACTCCCAAAGCCCGAAATCGCAAAATCCAGATGAACCAAAGTAATGAGTCGGGTTGACATCACTGGGATGGATGAGGACACATGGGATATGTGCCACGTGCTAGTGGGTCCCAAAGGAAAAAGTAGAAGCAAAGGGGTTGGATGGCGTCACCTAGAGTAATGTGGACCTTCTTAAGAGAAACACGTGTCACCACCCTGGTTGGTGACAGATGTGTTGTGGGCCCGGTGGCTAGAAAGGTCGAAAGTTTCGAAGTCAGGATTTGGAGAGGGAAGCGAGGGTGAGAGCCTCTAGAACCGAAATCCTGAAACCCCAAAGTTCCGATTAGAGAACCTTGAGACCTAGTGCTTGGTCATGCCCTTGGTCACGTGGGTTTGGAAACTGAGAGAAAAGGACTAAGGCCTGAGTGCACTACAAAGCCGAGCAGAGCTCGGAAAATTCATGGAAACTGAACATTTCTTGAATCAAGTTGTTTATGAATGTTGTGGGAATTGTTAAGGAATAATGACCTGAAAAATTATGGTTGTCTGCACATTGTGTTTGCATAAGGTTAACGAGTGACAAAACCGTTTAGAGTTTCCACTGAGGGAAAAGAAATGGGGAAGGAACAAAATTCTTCCAGTTCAGAGAACGAAGCAAAAGGAATGGTTGTTCATTTGGGAGTTGAAGGATTGAACTCCAATGGCCATGGTGAAGATATAGATAAGGAAGGAGACATGAAAAAGATCATTGAAGGATTGCAAAAGGATGCCCAAACTCGTCGATCAGATAGCAGAAAGCTCAGAAAAGTTTAGGAAAAATAAGGTGAATTTAACATAAAGATGTTAAAGAGTTTGGAGAGAATAGAAAACAACTTGGATAAGGAGAGTGACTCGAGAAGAACAGGGAGTCACCAGACTTCTGAGGGAATAATTTCAAGGAGTGTAGGTAGACACCTTCATCACTCCCAAGGTCGCTCCAAGTGAAGGGCACACAGTAGTTCAAGCCCACCTCCTACCAAAAAGCACAGGAGATCTGGAGTGGATGAATTGAAGGGAGAGATGAAAAAGATTAAGCCTCCTACATTTGATGGAGAACATTAGAAGGAGGAATATGCCGAGACATGGTTGCTTGGAATGAGAAAATATTTCCAACTACAAAATTATTCCTCTCATGCAGAAGGAAGAATTGTGATGTATCAACTGAAAGGAAAAGCATCCATGTGGTGGGATTAGCTTGTGCAGGTGCAACACATTAGAGAGAAATATATCACTTGGAATGAATTCAAGAGGTATTTCGAGAAGAAATACTTGACTAAGAGATATTATGACAGGAAGACGAAAGAGTTCTTTGAACTCAAGCTAGGCAGAATGACCATTAATGAGTATGAGCGTAGGTTCTTGGAATTGTTGAAGTATGTTTTGTTCATCAAAGAGGAGACTGTCAAGATTCAAAGGTGTTTGATTGGATTGCCATCTTCCCCAATCCAGTATGATGACCCCAAGACCATGGAAGAAATGATAAGAAGAGAGAAATGCTTATACGAACAGTAAAGAGAAAATCCTACCTTTCGAAAGTCTTGGGATGACTAGAAGAAGTTTAAGAAAGAGCAGAGGTAGAAAGGAAACAAACCTCCCTTTTTCAGAAACAGTCCTCAAGGACAAACAACGTTTAGAGAGTCAAGAATGGTTGAAGAAGGGGAACAAAGTCCAAGACAGGCGCCCATTCAGTGTTGGCTCAGGGAAACCATAAGTATAGAGATTGTCCCCACAAAAATGGCAAAGTGAGAGTTGTCCATAATGTTCAGCAAGCTGAAACAGTGGAGGACATGGGTAGTAGAATACCAAGGATCTATGCGGCCCTGGACAACAAGCATGTTGAATTTAAATCACACATGATTGAAGTAGAAGGTATGATCAACAACCATGCCTTTACTATTTTAATTGATTCATGGGCTAGACATAGTTATGTAGATCCTAGAGTGGTGGAAAGTTTGCAATTGTCGAGAAGCAAACATGAAAAATCTTGGTTAGTGCAGCTGGCTACAGGAACCAAGAGGAAATTAATTGAGTTGGTTAAGTCCTGTCCAGTAGACATGAATGGACTGAGCACAAAGGTTGAATTGAATATTTTGCCTTTAGGGTCTTATGACTGTCTAATTGGGATGGACTGGTTGGACCATAACCATGCCATCTTGGACTATCGTAATAAGGCATTCACTTTCCTGGATGAGAAAGGGAATCCCAAAACAGTCCAAGGAATTCCTAGAGTTGTTGTTATCAAATAAATCTCAGCAATGCAGTTGAAGAAGTGCTATAGAAAAGGATTTCAATTATTTGCAGCCCATGTGGAGGAAACACCTAAGGATAAGGTGTCAGGTATTGAAGACCATGTGGTACTAAAAGAGTTTGAAGATGTATTTCAGGAGGTAACTGGACTACCTCCGAAGAGAGATATTGACTTCTCTGTAATTTTATGCCTGGACCAACTCCAGTGTCGAAAGCTCCTTACAAAATGAGTACGTCGAAGCTGAAAGAGTTACAATTGCAGCTTGAAGAGCTTCTAAAGAAGGGGTATATACGCCCAAGTGTGTCACCTTGGGGAGCCCCAGTTCTGTTCATGAAGAAGAAAGATGGAACGCTGAGATTATGTATCGATTTCAGATAATTGAACAAAGTGATTGTAAAGAAAAAGTATCCTCTGATGAGGATTGATGACCTCTTTGATCAGTTAAAGGATGCAAAGATATTTTCGAAGATAGATATCAGGTCGGGATATCACCAGGTAAGGATAAAGGATGAAGACATCAACAAGACCGCCTTTAGAATAAGGTATGGTCATTATGAGTTCACAATGGTGCCATTTGGGTTGTCAAATGCACCCATTGTTTTTATGTGTCTGATGAATGGTGTATTCAGGGACTATTTGGACAAGTTTGTCATAGTCTTTTTGGATGACATTCTGGTGTATTCCAAGTCAGAGGAAGAGCATGAACAACATCTAAGGATGGTGTTGCAAGTGCTAATAGAGCACCAACTGTATGCCAAGTTGAGCAAGTGCTCATTTTATCAGGAGCAGATCCATTACCTGGGGCATATTATTTCAAAGGATGGGATAGTTGTAGACCCTAAAAAGATTAAGGCCATTAGAGGATGGTCAATGCTAAAGAAAGTGACAGAAGTTAGATCCTTCATGGGTTTAGTTGGTTATTACAGAAGGTTTATTGTAGGGTTCTCAAGGATATCTTACCCTATCACTTCCTTGCAAAGGAAGGAGAAGAAGTTTTAATGGATAGAGGAATGTGAGAAAAGCTTCCAACGATTGAAGCAACTATTAACCAGTGCTCCAATCTTGAGGATTGTAGATCCAAACGAAGATTTTCTGGTATGCATTGATGCATGCAAAGAAGGACTGGGAGGAGTCCTCAATCATAATGGATTCATAATTTGTTATGAATCTAGAAAGTTGAAAGAGAACGAAAGGAACTATGCAACTCATGATTTGGAGTTGGTAGCCATAGTAGATGCTCTAAATAAGTGGAGGCATTACCTCATGGAAAGGAGGTTTGAACTAAGAACAGACCATAACAGTCTGAAGTACTTGTTTGATCAGCCAACCTTGAACGCTAGACAAAGTAGGTGGCTGGAATTTCTCTTTGACTACGATTTTGATATCAAGCATATCAAAGGGAAGGAAAATAGAGTGGATGATGCACTCAGCAGAAGAGTACACGAATTACATGCTACAGCCATTAGCATGTACCAAACTGATATAAAAGGCAGAATTTTAGATGATGCAAATGCAGATTTGCAATACATGGAGCGGGTAGCAAAGCTACAAGGGGAGATGCCACAGAAAGTGGAAAATTATAAATTGGAAACCGATGGAACACTTCTGTACAAGAACAAAATTTATGTACCTAATGTCTAGGACTTGAAACGTATGATTTTGCATGAAATGCATAATGTGCCTTATGCGGGGCACCCTGGATATCAAAAAACCGTGGCAGGAGTCAAGAGCCATTACTTTTGGCTAGGTATGAAGAAGGATATTGTTGAATACATCACCAGATGTATGGAGTTATAGAAGGTTAAAGTGGAGCACAGACACCCAACAGGGTTATTGCAACCTTTACCAATTCTTGAGTGGAAGTGGGAAGTGGTGACAATGGACTTCATCATAGGATTGCCCAAGATCGGCAAGTAGCACAATTCAATTATGGTGGTGGTGGACAAGCTTACGAAAGCTGCCCATTTCATTCTGTTAAATACTACTCACAAGGCAGCGGATGTTGTC
>ML787014.1:191404-213571 GCA_009831015.1 Picea engelmannii | reverse complement strand
CCATCAAAATGGGAAGACTAACTGTACTTGGTAGAATTCGCCTACAACAATGGGTATCAAGCATCATTGAAGATGATCCCATTTGAAGCACTTTATGGTAGAAAGTGCAATACTATAGTAAGTTGGGATAATCCAGCTGACAGGGCAGTAGTTGATCCAGAGTTGCTCAAGGAAATGGAAGAACAAATGCTAAAAATCAAGCAGAATTTAAAGGCTACCCAAGACAAGCAGAAAATTTATGTTGATAAGAAAAGTACCCATAGAAAGTTTAAAGTGGGTGATCATGTTTTCTTGAAAGTGAAAGCCAATAGAAGTTCCCTAAAAGTTGGGAAACTGTGCCAAGTTGGAAGCCAGATTTTGTGGGCCATTTGAAATCCTAAAAAGGATTGGGTCAGTTCCATATATGCTTGCATTACCTTTGGGTTGCTTCCTTCTGTGTGTCCTGAGTGGAATTGACCATTGGTTGTGGTTGTTATCCTCACCTTGCGGGAATTGAGTTGAAAACTAGTTGAAGAGGCAGGTTGTCAGGCCTGCGAGCAGCTCTCTTCAGGTGAGAGAGGTTGTTGGGAAGTGATTTTCTCTCAGAGTGAGTCCAACACCAGCTATGGAGCTCTGAGAATTCCTAATCCAACCTATTGTCGAGGCCTAGAGAGGGAGGTGAAGCACCGATGGAATGAGCTTGTGAAGGTGTATACTCCTGGGTGGAACAGGCATGTAGGGAATGAGAGTCTGTGAGTAGTGGGCATAATAAGGCTCCTGGGGAAAATCATTCTGATTTCTTTGTGCAGTTTTTCCTGTAACCTCAGCCTAGTCTAGCATTCCCTTACCTTGGGTGGAGCTTAGTCCCAGCTTGGGGGTGACCCACTGTTGAGCGTGATGCGCAATGAGGTCTAAGGCCGGGAGGTTCATTGAAGGTCTGCACATGGTTGGTGGAATTACCACAGTTTCAAAGATAAGTATCAGTTTGCGCTTAATATTATGTTTTGCATGCCTGTGATGATTATATGTTATTATGTATTCTATTGCGCATATGAGTTATTTTTAATGTCCTTGATGATGTATATTAGCAGTAATCATGTGCTTACTCTGTATTGTTTTATTAAATCTATTAATTAGATTTAATATGCGTGTTATATATATAAGTATGAGAATGTTCTGCATGGTACCATTGCTCGGCAAGTGGATTGGTGGTCGGGGACGTTACATGGACCCCTGGAAAAACCCTGGAGGGAAAACCAGTACAATGATAATTTTATTAAGGTCAAATTAGGGCTCCCAGAACAGGAATAATGGCCCACTGAGAGAAGTATACACTGCAGACAAACCTGAAAACTTTGTTGCTACTGTACGACCTTTTCTGGAAAGTTTCCCAAGGAATCCATGATTTCTCCTTCTATGACCTGCAGACATCCGCAAATGTCTCCATTGTGACCCATAGATATCCATGATTGTCTCCACTGTGACCCACGCATGTGTATGGAAATTCCATATGGAAAGTCTGTGCAGAAATCGTTGTATGGTCCGACTCTTTCCTGTGGATTTTGTCCTCTGAAACATGCCTATAGATACTTATTCTCTCTCTCCTCCTTGAATTGTATGACCTCTAGATGGATTTCCTTCTCCAACTATCCTAGATCTTGAATCACATTCCTTCATGATCCATCCCTCTTATCAACATTTGGTGTAAAAAAATTTATTTATTTCCTCCTACACTCCTTACACTGGCAAAAGTCCTTCTTTGTTATCCTCGACCTTGGTCTCTCACCAAAGTTACTTCCTCTCAAATTCTCGACCGTGTCAACTCCCTCAACACAAGTCTCTCGCAAATGTATCTCACAGAAGTGTCTTCCTCCTTCTCCTAGCCTTTCTTTTATAATCATGAGTTACAATTTATTTATAATATTCAAGGTGAACTACGAATGAGATTACTTCTCACACCCACTTAATATTTAGATTATATGTTGCATGTTAAGCATGTTCCTTAAATAAATCAGTTCACTAATAAATACAATTTTACTTTAATTAATTCCTTTTAACTAAAGTAAACTCAATACTAGAATATTCTTTGAGGACTTTCACATGCTAGACACATGCCAATGCAGAAGTACCCGTCTGATGCTAACACCAACATCGACACTCCCTCTTAGCGAAGAAGTCACTTCTCCCACCTAGAGTTGGCTCAATCTTTTCTACCATTCTTTCTCTCCAATATACATGATTGGTTGTTGCCTTTGACACATACGCTATCCCTTCCATGATGGTCTTGCCTATCTCCAAAGAGTCACTACCTCTAAGAATGCTCCTAGAAGTCTCTTTCTCCTGAGCATCCTGCATGGACATCTCATACCATGAATCCTTCTTAACATACTCGGAAGGATAATCCTTCCTATCTGAACATGAAGGATAACTCCCTATGAGTTGTTAAACCTTTGGAGCTACCTGCTCCATGTTGTTTGCCACTCTACTACTTTCCATTGCTCTCATAGGTTGGATCTTTATCCTATACAAATTTCTCTCTCTAACTCCAAATATAGTTTATTTGTCTGAGCTAGATCCTCTAGGCATGATGAGCACCTGTCCATCTTGAAATAATACCTCATAGCCCTTATTCTCAATCATTGAGACTGAGATCACGCTCTTCTTGATTTTTTCACCCATAGCACATATTGTACTCTAAAACAACCTCTTGACTCCATCTAGAATGGCACTGTTCTAGATCCCTTCACTACATGTTTGGTCCCCATACCAAGTTATACATGCACCTCTAAGTCAAAATCTATGAATCTCTTGAACACCTCTTATGCTCCTATCATATGACATGTGTCTCCACTATCTATCAACCACGCACCATCTGATCTAGTTCCCAAGGAATTCTAGGAAACGAGTAAGAACACTCTTTTTTCAAAATTCTTGGAAAACTTGTCCATTTGAGCTTTTGCCAATGCAACTACATCTGGTTGTGATTCATTCCCCCCTTCTTCTTGTGTGGAAATTTCCTTGCATAATGTCCAAACTTGTGACATGCATAACACTTGACTTTGTTCATTTCCTTCTTCTTCTTTCCATATTGAGCGATAGACTCTCCACCAACAATCTTCCTGAACTTTTTCTTCCTTTCCTGGCTGGCAAGAGAAAATTTATTATCATGGATACTCTTCAAACCATCCTTGGACTCTAACTGATTCTCCTCCTGAATACAATATGTCCATATTCTATCAAAACTTGGCACTACCTCTCATGCATAGATCCCCTACACAAAAGGTTCCCAAGACTTAGGAAGACCTCTCAATGCTACATTCACCAAATCAACATCATGTATTGTCTCACCAGTGGCTGCAAATTGATATTGGATATGTGTAATATTCATAATATAGTTCACACCTGTGTCCTCACTAGACATATTGACAACTAGAAGTTGGTGCTTCAAATGTAGTAACCATCATGTATTCTTGTTTTGGTATAGACTCACCAAAGCATCATACATTTTCTTGGAAAATTTATTCTCAGCAATGTGTAGAATCAAGTGATCCTTTATGGATTCTAGAAACACTCTCTTGGAATTCACTTCCTTCTTCTTGTGAGCTTCCAATTCCTACAGATCAGTAGGACTTGCAACCACAACCTCAACATACTCTTTGAGGTCATTCTCCTCCAATAGAAGAAGAACCCTTTCCTTCCAAGCCCGAAATTTTGTTTCCCCTTCTAACATGTCCTCAATCTTCAATATGTTCACCATCTCCAAGATCTGATATGATAACCCTCTACTAAAACTTTCATTTCATTGAAATATGTCCTTCGATTTCCCTTACTGGTTATCAACCCAATAAGATCTATCCTCTTGGTTTCCTCCCTTCAAAGACTAGGCTCCCTCTTTCCTTCAAAGCCTCGGCTCTGATACCATGTTGAAATTTTACCAAGTAGATTCAACCCTTGGTATGCACTAATACCATGTTGATATTTTACCAATCTACTCAACACCCGACAATTAGCTCAATATAAAATGCCCAAAATTTTGTTTCCCCTTCTAACCTATCCTCAATCTCCAATGTGTTCACCATCTCCAAGATCTAATATGATAACCCTCTATTGAAACTGTTGTTTCCTTGAAATATGTATTTCGATTTCCCTTATTGGTTATCAATCTAATAAGATCTGTCCTCTTGGTTTCCTCCCTTCAAATACTAGGCTCCCTCTTTCCTTCAAAGCCTCAAATCTGATACCATGTTGAAATTTTCCCAAGTATATTCAACCCTTGGTATGCACTAATACCATGTTGATATTTTACCAATCTACTCAACACCCGACAATTATCTCAAAATAAAATCACTTTATCTATTAAGAGCACAACTAAGTAATCAACTAAACATGTAGTGGAAGCATAAAAAAGGAAACCAAAACAATCACACATTAACACCAATATTTTCAGGTAAACCCCTCGAAAAACCCCAGAGGGAAAACCAGTCCAATGATGCTTTTATTTAGGTCAAGTAAAGGCTCATGTAATAGGGATAATGGCCCATTGAGAGAAGTATACACTACAGACAAAACTGGAAACTCCTATTCTATGGTATGACTTGTTTTAGCACATTTCCCAAGGCATTCATGACTTGTCCTTTTGTGACCTGCAAACATCCACAATTTTCTCCATTATGACCTGTAGATATTTGTGACTATCTCCACTATGACCTATGGATGTGTATGGAAATTTCTTGCAACAAGCTTTGTAAGGTCTAAGTCTTTCTTGTGGCTTCTATCCTCTGAAACCCACCTGTAGTTGTTTCTTCTCTCTCTCCTCCTTGACCTGTATGACCTCTAGATGGAAGTACTTCTCCACCTATCCAAGATATTGAATCACAGTCCTTTGTGATCCAACCATTTGATCAACACTTGGATGAAATCTCTTCACCCAACATGTGAGATATCCTAAATCTAGTGTAAGAAAAAGTCTTTCTTTGCTCCTACACTCCTTACACTAGGAAAAGTCCTTATTTTCTATCCTCGACCTTGGTCTCTCACCAAAGTGACTTCCTCTCAAAGTTTCGACTGTGACGACTCCCTCGGCACAAGTCTCTCACAAGTGTATCTCACACAAGTGTTCCTTCTCCTAGCCTTTCTTTTATAATCATGAGTTACAATATATTTCTAATCTTCAATGTGATCTATGACTGAGATTACTTCACACCCACTTAAGATTTAGATTACATGTTTCATACTAAGCATGTTCCTTAAATAAATCAATTCACTAATAAATACAATTTTACTTTAATTAATTCCTTTTAACTGAAGTAAACTAAAGACTAGAAGATTCTTTGATGACTTCCACATGCTAGACACATGCCAATGTGGAAGTACACATTTGATGCTACCACCAACATCAATAGCATTAGCATAGTTAGTTGCATAGACACTTTGCAATTGGTAGAGGGATGTCATAAACACTTATGCATAGGTGTATGTTGCATAGAGTTGGTACTTTATCTATTTAGCAGTTGGTCTAAACTCAAATCAAGCACGGAGAACTAATACATCTTTTATTTCCGCATTGTCGCAGTACCACATCTCACATCATGGTTTTTGATAGTGTGTGCTCTATGCATAGTGCAGTTGCTTGGTTTCATTCAAATTTTCATTGGGATTAGTGTAATGTTTAAGAAAACCAACCCTATTTTATCAGATGTATTGTTGAATCAAATGATTGAATGAAATATTCTTGATGCGCATCATATATGTGAAAAAAATCAGTGCCTATTTATTATTTTTCTTTGACATTTTTTTTCCCTGGTTGCTCGATGCCATAGACATAACTTAAGTATCATCTAAATGGCATAAATTGAATGAAAGCATGTTTCTGTATTCTTGTTACATATTTATAACTTCTTGTTTCTGTGTTGTGTTGGACATTGCAATAACTTGATATAGCAAATATTATGGTTGCAAAGAAAATAAAATATCGGTAATTTGCATTGTGTTTGCATCTTGTTGCCATTGATCTGCATTGCTATTTGAATTATTTAATGTGAAATACATCGAAACAATCACCAGTGTTTTAAAAGAAAATAGGGAAAAGAAAGAAACATCGAACAAGAATTGGAGAGGTGTGTTTTTCTGATTTTATCTATGTACTATTCATTTGTTGTTCATTATTATTATGTATTTCATGTGATATTGACATAAGGGTTTATTTGCGTGTTCATCTAATTCGATGCATTGCTTCCACATGAAAATAAAATAGAGCAATTTCAGGAGAGAAAGAAGTGACAAGTAAAACTGGAGAAGAAACGCAAGAACAATGTCCCAAGAGGAGGTATGCATGTAACAATTACACAAGGAACAACCTTTTTTTTTGGTAAATTATATGCATATGCAACACTATATATCCATATTGCATAGTAGTGCATATAATCCAAAGTGAATATTGCATTTGTGGCTATCTTATTGTTAATGGGTTGGAAATCTATGTTTTGTCAAGATTTGATGTAAAAGACTCCAAGGCATCTGCATATTGAATGTTTTGTGGTGGACTAAAAAAATTGTCACTAGAGACGATCTAGGAATTACACAGAAGGGCTATCGTTATGCCAGATGTGAATAGACAATGTTTTGAAGCAAAATTTTTGGACTTGCATTGATTTGATGATAGTGCATCAACAAAGTAATAAACATATAGCATTAAAATATATAACCATTGAATTGAGAAAAGACTCATTGGATTGAAAAACAAAAACAAAGTTTAGATTATTTTCATTTGAAAAGAACGACACATACAAAGACTAGTACATTTCATATAACTTTGCTATGTACTTTTCCCATTTCAACAATGGTTGCATGGCTCTGTGCTATGGATTCGGTGTTGTTAATATGTGTTTTTTATGTGGTTTGATGCTTATCTATCAAAGGAAAACAAGATTTGGAAACAAGATGATCTAATTTAATTATATATGTTAACATTATTGCTTGATGCATATAGTGTTATAGAGTAGCAAGAAGAGAAAGCGAGGACAATGTTGACATTTTGTGCACGATGGTTTATTTTTCCAGATATTGCACCCTATTACATACTTCTAACACTATAATTTGGTACTCGGTAAGCTTTGGATGCTATTAGTTTGGTGGTCCTCGGCTCAAGTTGTATTGGGACATCGAAAAAAGGCTATGTTGAATTGTGAGCATTGTGAATCAGGCTAGGTTGGATACCCACACATTTCTTGAGTAAGTGAAAACCATATTTCTAGGCTATTGTTGCAATCTCGAGTATCTTTTTGAATGAGTAGGATCATCCCAAAAGTGGCAATTGGATTTGGTGTACATTTTTCTGGGATGGTGACATCTCTCGGCTTGGGATTCCTTTGGACCGATGAAGTGTGGGTGTGCTTCGTCCTGCAATCCAGAAATCACTGATAAGGAAAAAGAGGAGGAAAAATACAACCGATAGAGGGAGTAGTCTACATAATGCACCTGTTGTGTTTAGAAAAGGTTTTGATCCATGGTAGCACGCACGATAGATGTTAGCTCATAGAACTGGAAAACTACAGAAACTTTGAAGAAAAATCCAAGAAACTATTTGGCAAGGATATGGATCTTTCTCATCGATTGGAAGTTGGGTCCCCTTCCCAATAGTTTCCTTATCAGTTCTAGTCAATGTGAGAAGGACATGGTGGGACTACAAGAAGTCTCGATGAACCGTAGGCTATAGTAAATCACATGTTTCCCAGGAGAATCCATGGATGCAAAAAAAAATTGGTTGAACTATTATTCCTGGGATAAATGGCCTTGGTGACTCGGTAGCTAGTAGAACTTCTCAATTGAAAGATAGTGGGAGCTCTATTTATGGAAAAATGTAGATTGGTTGTGAATACTATGGCACTGGCAAGTGGTATAAATAGCTCAAAAGACAACCAGATGTTCATGTTTTCATGTCGGTTCCATGTGTCGATGTTCCTATACTGATACATTGTAATTCAGATATAGGCTCCTTTAATGTTGTATGTACTGGAAATGATTCATCGTACTCTTGGTGGCCTTTTGGAAGTCTAGTGTCATAACTATTCACAAGTGTCATGCATGTCTGATATGGGTGGATCATATTGTGTGATTCTTTGATACTACAAAATACTCTATGGTCCTTGTGTCACCTATGCGAGAGTGTTGTCAATTCCAGTATCCTGTGTGATTCCCATGAATTCACTTATAATATGATATCTGAAAATCTACTGGCTTGTCAAGTTGTCTTGTAAATGTCTAGGTAAAGAACCTTTTGATGACAAGTTTTCTGAAAGATGGTTACATCTTGAATTGGTGCATTATTTGCATGGGTGATGTCTATAGCTTCAATACCAGTCATAAATTTGCAATACTTGTCACCTATAACTTCCATGAAGTTAATTTCCATGTCATACTGTTTAATTTTAGCAAGAAAATTTGTCCATGGACCTTATCAAATTGTCATTGAAGCAAGATTGTTACTAGATATGCCCTAGATATGCTATCTGCACAATAATGTTTTTTGTTTTTCTATATGCTATATGTTTGTTTCTTTAAATTCATTTTGATAATCATGAAAGTTATGAATAGTAAATTACCAAGGTCAAATTGCTTTAAGGCCAAGTGCACATGGCATATTTACTAACATGTGCTTTCTAGACCTGAGTTAGTTACAGAATATGGGGAATGATTAATAGAAATCATTAGAAAGCTCATAGAGAACTGCAACATTTACTTCACACAATTTCTAATTAGCCTCCATTTTTCACAAATGTTAGCAAATAAAATTTCCATAAATGACTCACTCATCATGCAAATTGCGTGGCCTATCAGAATCCCCTGCACGGAGCCATTGAAAATGCAAAGGTGCAGAAGGGAGGAACTGGGAAATGATCATTCCTATGAACTATCTACAAAATGGTTGAAAATATAATTATTGGTGCCAACTGTGTGATCCATATACATTTGTAGAGAGCACAGGTGTAGAAAATATAGGTGAGCATATTGTAGGGGTGCAGTGCTTTGCATTGGTTGTATATGTCGGGTTCAATGTCAACAACTTTCGAGGTGTTTGAGGAAGTTTTCACCATATAAAAACCCCAAATATCATGTGAGTTTAATCTTGTATTGGTTGTTAAGATCCTACTATGGTTTCTATGTGTGCTTCTCAACCACCTAAATGTATTCCACCATGTTCTATTGCTTTTATAGTTCCATAGGATCATGAAATCGTTGTGACATTGATTGCTAATTGTTGATGAATTTCAATTGCAAGATATGGATCAAAGTGTTGTGCAAATACATATACACCTTCTAGCAAAAAAGTACAATTTTGTTGCAGTGGATAGTGTTATGTGTCAATGTTCATAACAAAGTTTGTTACAGTTGGAAAATATTTTTCATTTGTAGGAATTTTCGCAATTTAATATTGTATATATAATTAAAAAAAAAATAGTCCTATGTATTGTATGGTGTGAAATGTTGTTTTGTGTGTTGCATAGTTGGTGTACAAAAAAAAGAGGAGAATATGTCAATGTAAACATAATATATAATATATTGTATGTGCTTCACATTCATGTATTTGGTGTTCCGAGCAGGGGAAGTTGGATGAGCCAGGGAAGTATTAGTACTGGTGCATCACAAACATCCACCCAAAAACAAAGTCAGAGGTAAATTTCCATAAGCTATTTTTCATTTGCACGTTGCGATAACTACGAAGACATAGGAAAAATTTTATAAACACTTTGTTGTAATCATGAGAAACAAATAACATCTGGTGCTTATGTAATTTGCAAATTGCTATGTTCAGTTCAAGTGAAATAGGTATACTTGGAATTGAAGCAATCAATGTTGGAGATTCAAGTGTGATAGGCACAGGTGAAGCAACTATCCATGTGTAGAAGGATCAATTGGAAAGATATGTATATAAAAATGCAGATTTTGCATTTGGGCAAGAAATATTTTCTCAATAGAGAACTTGAATAGTCACAAAACTGGGGAACTATTCAATGGAGACGTGATGCTTGTTGAAAACACATAGTTGGATAAAGAGAACAGATC
This sequence comes from Picea engelmannii, assembly GCA_009831015.1. Classification (NCBI taxonomy): domain Eukaryota; kingdom Viridiplantae; phylum Streptophyta; class Pinopsida; order Pinales; family Pinaceae; genus Picea; species Picea engelmannii. The sequence goes on along the minus strand of ML787014.1, from coordinate 203,530 downwards.
ATGCAAAATATTGCATGTTGATCTGACAGATGCAAATGGCATGATGACAATTACATTGATTGTTCTTTCACATCTAATTGAAATACATGAGAAAAGCATCATTCTCGGAGTTGGAATATCTATTACAAATTTCAAAATTCTACCAAAAAGTGGTTATGACCATGGCGATTGCAATCATGTTATATCGATACTTGAATCAAGTGTCTTTGAGATAGTTTTTATAACTTGTAAAGAGTACAATTTCATACCAGACACAACAATCAAACAATTTGTAAATAATACAAACATGTATCCAATCAGCACTATTGGAGCTATTTCCACCCTCGCTAGAAAATTTGGATTGTTGTATAGCTTGCATATAAAATATGGGAACACAAAGGATGACAAATCAACGATATGATTTTCCATTGTCAATTGTTTATCATTTATATGATTATATATCTTAGGTGAAGCTATAAGACAATTATAGTCTTTTATGTATCAACTGTATTTGTTCGAGACATATGGACATTTCTTCGCTTCACTGGAACAACAATTGCAAATCGGGAAGTTTCCCATTTTGTTATTTAAAAATTTAACCAAGAGAAGATATGAAAAAGAAAAGGTGTTCCACACAAAACAGTCAACATTTATAACAGATCTCACAATAGAAGCAGCAAAGATCTAAAAAACCTAATTGGCTCAACAAATGTTGTAAGTATAGATTGACATCTCTATCTACAAATCTCTCTCTATCCAGATCAGAAATTGAGTGACACTCTGGAACCGTCCTTATGGACTCATAGCCCTAGATCAGGGGTGACATTGTTGTTGAGAATTGGAACAACAGTGTTTGTGGTTGGGTGGAACGTCCTTGGTCTGTAACTAGTTGGTGATCCATTTCATTAAAGATAAGTGCTCTCTCTGTCATGGTTTCATTTACCTGTATATTTATTTTCATTGTGTATTTATTTATCTATGAAATTTGTATCTATAATATGCATGCTTGTTGGTTATTTTTGTGCATGACATATGGTTAATTTATTTTATGTTGTAGCATGAATCTTGATCTATGCATGTAAATATTTCATGCATCTTTATTAATTAAAAATTTATCAAAATTCAAAATTAGTTCAGAAGCGATATTGAAGTAGCATGCCCAACCTATGGGTGGCTAGGTTTGTTACAGATTGGTATCAGAGCTTCAGGTTGAAACACCAGACTGGTATGGGCCAGAACTGTGGACATGGTATTATGGTTAAAAATGGATATGTCCTTGCAATATTAAAGCTCGAAAGATATAGCACTGCAGAGATCACAAAGAATCTAGAGCATCGTGCATACAATGATCCTTTGTAAAGGATCGTAGAATCGTAGCCACCCCTTTTGGATCTCGGGAGAGATCACAGCCATTGATCGAAGCCAAGAAAGAGATGGAAAACTCTGAAACTTCATCGCTTCGATGATTATGGGAGAGAGGGTAGAAGCATGAAAAGGTCAAAGTCACGAAGCCCCCCTGGCCTTCTGATCTGATACGAGGCTCGGGTGAACTCGCATTCGTTGGTCAGGGTCATCCAGCGTTGACCACTTCAGAAATTTTAACCACGAGATAATCAAACCATTTTCGAACTACTATAACTTGGAGTCTCGAAGCGTCAAAGTCCTGAAAACCCATTAACCATTAGATCAAGGGAAGAATTCGGGAGTAATGCAGTCCATCAGATATGGAGCATATATTGTGGACCATTCATTCAATTGATGATATGTCGTATACCATGTGGTAGGGGTACCGTGTGGGGACATGTGTCACCTAGATTCTGTACCTTTTGGAACCCAACCTGTTCATATTTTAGTGACACGTGGCACATATTCCATGGGTCCACATCACCATAGGTGACATTATCATTCCATGTCATCTCCGGGAGTATAGCCTTTGGGGTTGTCCAATGTCTCTACCAGCAAAAGTGTCAAAGATCAAAGTCATGAATTCACACAGACCATCGATCTAAGATCCCTTCGGGACCTTTCTCAACCGTTAGATCAAGCAGTGGAAGGATGGCGTAAGCACTTCGACAGATATCACTCTAGCCGATTTCAATGACTCGGTATTTGAAATGTCCAAGAGTGTCGAAGTCCCAGAATTATTAAGGATTTTCCATCCCAATGCTTGATTAATTCCTAGCTGTCGGATTAAGCTAGTGAAAGGATAGCGTAAGTGGAGGGGTTAACCAACGGTAAGCATTCATCGTCACTTTATGACCTCTTCGATAGGTATAACTCTGAAGGAGTTGAGAAACTCATGAGTGGAAATGTCCCAAAGTCTCGGAGTAACGAATTCATGAGGGTTGTTGATCTAAGACCCTCTGATATTCCTCGTGATCATCCAAGTAAATAGTGGACGGATAGGGTAAGTGCTTCGGCAAGTAAAACTCCAGGGGAGTTGAATGACTTGAAAAATGTAATGTCTCAGAGTCTCAGAGCACCTAAGTACCAAAATAATTAAGGACTATCCATCCCAGCACTTTCTTAAGTTGCAGTCATTGATCTCATTGAAGACTCCAAATGGGGTGGGGTCGTCCAGTCAACAAGATATTAAATCTCAACCATTTGATCTACTAGTGGAGCTAATAGAAGGATTTTGGTGAAGTTTACTCTGGGGGAAATTGGAATATTGAAAAGGGAGAATAGTTGAAGGTCGAAGTCCAAAGGACTTGGTCCCAACACCGGTCTCATGATAAGGTAAAGGGGTCAATTAGAGGTATGAAGGGCCTAGTAGTAACCAAGCCCTTAGACATTATGTTCGAACAAGCTCCTGTGTAGAAGAATACAGAGGAAGGTACTAAAGAGTTAATAATCCCATGGTTTCGAGACGTGGTCACATGGAAAGTAGTTTGAAGGAAGTGCATGTGCATAATTCAAATTATGTACCAATTAAAGGAGTTGTGGAATATTTCAACAAGATCTTGTTGCAAAAGAAAAGAAAAGGGGTTGAAAGTGATTCTTCGAGAAGCCATAACTTTCAACTCAGATATCAAATTGGGGAAGATTACAGTCATTGGAAAGATGATTCAGAGGAGAATAACATGGAATTATTATAATATGGAGAATGATAATATATTTCTTCATGAATTGAGAATAAAAAGGACCTGTAGCATTGTTTGGAAAAAAAAATTATAATATGCATAATTCTAACAAAATGGTTGCTTGCACATTTTGTAGAATTAGGGGGTGTAAACATATCAGTTCAGTATAAGAATGCATATTCAAGAAATGGAAGAAGGAGAGGGAGATTATAGCCATGATAAATAGTCCAAAGGTCAAAATATAAGTTTTGGTAATGCAAGGATAGAATCTAACAGACACAAGGGCAGAGGGGAGCAAGAAACATTGATAGAGACTGTTGGAAACCTGAGAATAGAAGTGCAGAGTTACAAAGAAAACAATGAGAGGTTGATGAGAGCACAAAATTAGATAAATTCTCAAGTGATGTAAATCTTAAATTAGTTGCAGAGGAAAACGAAGAATGGATCAAACTCAAAATAGGAGGAAGAGGGAAGATGTCATGAAATAAGAGATGACCGCAGAAGAGCTGGTTTTTCAAGAAGTGCTAGCAGAGCTCATAGAAATCACTGACCTCCCTATTAAACAAGGAATTTTTATGCATATGAAGATTCCATAAGTAGTCCAGAGGTGTCTCATGTTAGGCACCAAAGAAGAAGACATGAATTGGACAACTTGCAAGGAGAGCTGAGGAATATTAAGCCACCATCCTTTGATGGTGAAAGAGAAAGGGAAGATTATGTTGAAGCATGGTTGCTTGGAATCAGGAGGTATTTTCAATTGCATAAGTACTCATCAAACCTAGAAGAGAGAATTTCCACATACCATTTACATGGGAAAGTTGTTGTGTGGTGGGATCAACTGAAGAAAATTGAGAACATTAATGAGAGCAGTATCACTTGGAAGCAGTTCAAGAAATATTTTCAGAAGGAGTACATTTTAGAGAACTTCTATGACAAGAAAAAACAAGATTTATTTGAACTCGAGATGGGAATAATGACCATGGTAGAGTATGAAAGGAATTTCTTGCGGCTGCTAAAGTATGTGGGATTTATAAAAGATGAGAAGGTGAAAATACAGAGGTTTTTGAGTGGACTGCCATCCTTTTATAAAGAGAAGATTCAATATGATGAACCTAGGACTTTGACTGAGACCATTAGGAAGGATAAGTACATGTATGAGCAAGGAAAGGGTAGAGAGTATTTTCATAAGTATTGGAAGCATACGAAGAATGATAAGTCTGACCAAATAAAGAAAGGATTTGAACCTCCTTTCAATAGAAATAGCCCAAATAAAAATAAGCCTGACCAGTATGCTCAAGATGAATCCAAGAGAGAAGACTCCTTGGGAAAAATGGGAAGACCACCAATCCAATGTTGGGGATGCAAAGAAGATCACATGTACAAGTATTTCCCTCGCAGAAAGGATAAAGTTAATACGATGCACAACATCCAAGAGGCTACAACAGTAGAAGTCATGGGAATAATATATTCAACCTTATATGATCGACAAGAAGAGTACCAATCCAATATGATCAAGGTGGAAGGTAAGATCATTAATCATCTTGTTTCTATTTTAATTGATCCAGAATCAATTCATTGTTACATTGATCCCAAAATAGTGGATATATTACATTTGGAGAAAAGTAAGCTTGAAAAATCAAGATTGGTTCAGCTAGCCACTGGAACCAAAAGGAGAATCCATGATATGACCAGAGGTTGTTCCATAAGTCTTGATGGTGTGAATACTAATGTTGATCTAAGTATTATACCATTTGAGTCTTATGATATTCTAATTGGAATGGATTGGTTGGACAAGAATCATGGTGTCCTAGATTGTCATAACAAGAAATTTACATGTCTTGATGAAGAAGGAAAACAAAGCATTGTGAAAGGACTTCCAAGACCCATCCCTATAAGGGAGATTGCGGCCTTATAGCTGAAGAGATGTTTCAGAAAAGGATGTTAATTGTATGCAAGCCATGTGGAGGAACCAGAAAATATAAAGGGGCCAAGCCTTGAAGAATTTTCGGTACTGCAAGAATTTGAAGATGTATTCCAAGAAATCTTGGGTTGCCACCAAAGAGGGAAATAGATTTCTCTATTGATTTAGTGTCAGGATATGCCCCAGTATCAAAAACACCTTACATAATGAGTACACCAGAATTAAAATAATTACAAATGCAATTGGAAGAATTGTTCAAGGGTACATACATCCAAGTGTTTCACCTTGGGGAGCACTAGTACTCTTTGTCAAAAATAAGGATGGAACTTTGAGGTTGTGTATTGAATTTCGATAGATGAATAAATCCACTGTGAAGAACAAGTACCCTCTACCCAGAATTGATGATCTCTTTGATCAACTAAGAGGGGAAAATATATTTTCAAAGATAGACTTGAGATCGGGATACCATCAGATAAGAATCAAGGAAGAAGACATCCATAAGACAACCTTTAGAACCAGGTATGGGCATTATGAATTTTTAGTGGTTCCATTTGGACTGTCCAATGCACCGGTTGTCTTTATGTGCTTAATGAATGGCATATTCAGAAATTATTTGGATAAGTTTTTCATAGTATTCCTAGACGACATACTTGTCTATTCTAAGTCAGAGGAAGAGCATGAACATCACCTAATATTGGTATTGAAAGTGCTAAGGGGACATCAGTTGTACTCCAATCTTAGTAAGTGTTCTTTTTACCAAGAACAGATCCATTACTTGGGACACATTATTTCAGAACAACGTATAATAGTGGATCCAAAGAAGATTGAATCCATTAAAGGATGGCCAGCACCCAAGAATTTTTCAGAAGTTGGATCCTTTATGGGATTAGTTGGTTACTACATAATATTTATAGCATGTTTCTCTAAGATTTCTCATCCCATCAATTCTTTGCAAAATAAGGGAATTAAATTTGAATGGACATCTGAGTGTGAAGAGAGATTTAATTTATTGAAATAATTACTTACTAGTCCACATGTTCTAAAGATTGTTGACCCAAATGAAATTTTTGTGGGATGTACAAATGCATACAAGGAAGAACTTGGTGGATTCTATTAGCACCATGATTTTCATAGATAATTTTATAGGTTTGTCAACAATTTTCAAAGTCGTCCATGTTAGCACCCATATTGTTTTTATGACTGGCAGCATCTAACATCTCCAAGGGTCAGTGTCAAAAGGAATATTATCATTTATTTGTTCCATTTCACTTTGCAACTACACACTATGTAGAGCACTTCACCATGCAAAGGATTTCATTGTGCAGTAGATTTCATCGTGTGGTAGATTTATGTTGCGTAGTGGATTTCATCGTGTAGTAGATTTATGTCGCACAGTGGATTTCGTCGCGCAGTGGGCTACCGCGCATAAAATGTTGTCATGCAATGGATGTTATCACGCATAGGATGTTGTCACACAGTGGATTCTTTCGTGCATAGTATTTTTTCATGTAGTGGATTTTGTCGCACAGAGGATGTCATCACGCAGTGGATTTTCCTACGCACAGGCTACAGGTTGCGCTACGCAAATGACTGGTTTATTGTTCAACTTCAAGATCACTTTCTAACCAAATGGAGAGGAATTTTGAAAATACACAAGATTTTTTTGTTTAGGACAAACCAAATAATAAAAACCTCTCTCATATTTTAAAAACGTTTCATATTTTGGGATATTCGAAGGGATCTTTGAGCCCTATTTTTCAGTTTTCATGATTTCCTGTCCGAGACATGTTTTTGCGACATGTATTCCGCCCATATGGAGATGAATTTCAAGAAACCGAGAGAGGTTTTTATTCATAACGAGATTAAATACAAATACCTCTTTCAGTTTTGGAAAATATTTTTTTATAAGTGATATATTATTTCATCTTTAACACCTATTTTGCCAGTTTGTTGCGCAATCCGCTGCATTTTTTGTCGTAGGTTACTATTGCATAGCAGACTTGTTTTGCAAGAGTGACAGAGTGTCCAATAGTGAAAATTATGGCTCATCACAATCATATGGTCTAATTTTGATCATGATCAATGATTTTAAAGAATATTTCGGTTACGATTATGATTTTGGCAAAGTCGGGTTTTCTATTTTTAGTGAATCCATTGAAGTTATTGTTATGTTTCAAAGAAAACGGATCCATGATTATAGGAGGGAGTATTTCGACCCTAGAAGCCAAGGGTGACATTATTTTTCTATATATGAGAATCATTTTCATGTAAACAAGGTTGTTTGGCAAAATTGGTATAGAGAGTAGCTATTGTATGTAATTTGCGTTCGGCCGAAACTTAATGCAAAAGTCTTGCAACTTTGATGAAAAGATTCTAATTGTAGTAGTTGGATGTATTGTTTTCTCTTTATTTGTGTACGTGATTCCTTTTATCTTTATTCATATCTTTTTCTGTCTAATTCGAAACGAATTTTCGAACCTGTGGATTCACTACGCTACGCCCCTTGTTTGCGCCATTTAGACAAAATGTTTTTCTTCTGAAAGTTAACTATGAATTCACCCGCAGCGGTGCTCTGAGTTACTTCTTGTATTTTCTCCTCGCCACACATTACTATTTTTCACTGAAGATTGTTTCTTGCTTAGCCTTTATCCTCTCAAAGTTCACTCACCGAGTCATTTGTTTCCGTTTTTTCTCGAATTGACTCCATAGCCCAAGTCTTGCTTTATTGCGCCAATATAACCAGAACCCATCATATCAAAGGTGTTAAATCTAGCCACTACTTTAAAGGCCATATCCCGCATGAAGACCGCGCCCCTCGAGAGAGCCCTCTCTAGATTCGAAAGGCTAGTTTCGGGTCTCAAAGTCAGTTGAAAAAGTTACCTTCATCGTCTGTTTATCAACCGAATAGATTTACAGAGTGCTAATAGAGTCCTCACTCAAAATGGACATGTCATTGGTTATGAGCCCAAAAATATTAAATAACATGAGAGGAACTATGCCACACATGACTTAGAATTTGTTTCCATTTTTCATGCATTGAAGATGTGGAGGCATTATCTCACAAGGAAGAGATTTCAATTAAGAACGGACCATAGTGGTCTGAAATATCTTTTTGAACAACCAACTTTGAATGCAATACAAACAAGATGGCTGGAATTTTTAAGTGAATATGATTTTGAGATCAATCGTATCAAAGGAAAAGAAAATAAAGTTGTTGATGCACTTAGTAGAAGAGTACATCTCATGCATACTACAATTTTTAGTATGCATCAATCATATTTAAAGAGAAGAATTGTAAATGTTGTTGTCACAAATCAGCATTACCTACCGGTAAAAGAAAGCTTACAGCAAGAAAATGTACAACAGAAAATTAAAGAATATGAGATGAAGGAAGTTGGATTACTTATGCATAAAAATAGAATTTATGTTCCTAGTTCCGGAGAACTTGGGAATTTGGTATTAAAACAAATTCATAATGCTCCATATGTCGAACATCCTGGTTAACAAAAAACAATTGCAGCAATAAGAAGCTAATTCTTTTGGACAGGAATGAAAAAATATGTTGATTACATTTCCAGATGTAAGGAATGTCAAAGAGTGAAGGTTGAGCATAGGAACCTAGCGGGTTTGCTATAGTTGTTACCAATTCCATAGAAGAAATGGTAAATGCTAACCATTGATTTTATAACTAAATTGCCCAAGACAACAAGCCAACATGATTCAATCATCGTAGTGGTTGATAAATTGAAAAAGGGTGCTCATTTTGTTCTTGTAAAAACGACTCATACAGCGACTAATATTGCAGAAATTTACACGAGGGAGATTGCTAGGTTGCATGGGATACCTAAGAAAATTGTTTTAGACAGAGACCCAAAGTTTACTTCAAATTTCTACATGGGATTGTTTAAAGGATTTGGTACAAATATGAACTTTAGCACATCATACCATCCACAGTCAGATGGGAAGATAGAGAGAGTCAACCAAGTAATTGAAGACATGTTGAGAATGTATGTGATGGATAAGCCATCTAAGTGGGAAGATTACTTTCACTAGGTTGAGTTTGCCTATAATAACGGGTATCAAGCTTCATTGAAAATGAGCCCATTTGAAGATTTGTATGGTAGGAAATGCAATACTCAAATGAGTTGGGACAACCCAATAGATAGAGTGGTACTTGGGCCAGAATTTCTCAAGGATATGGAAGACCGGATGGTTAGAATTAAGCAGAATTTAAAGGCAGCTCAAGATAGAAAAAAACTTTATGCAGATAAGACCATGACAACTAGAGAATATAAAGTGGGGGAGCACGTGCTTTTAAAAATGAATCCCAAGAACAACTCTTTGAAGTTGGGTAGTTGTACAAAGCTAGCAGCCAGATTCTATGTTCCATTTGAGATATTGGAAAAAATAGGGCCAGTTGCATACATGCTTGCATTGCCTTCTTTCAGGAATGTACATAATGTATTTCATGTCTCTTTTCTAAAAAAAATATGTACATGATCCTAACCATGTTATTGATTGGAATCTGATTCAGGTAGAGATAGAGGGAGACTTTCAAGTCCAACCAATGTGAATATTGGATAGAAAAGTCAAAATGCTCTAGAATTGAGTTATAGAGTTGGTAAAATTCCAGTGGAACTACTATAGTCCTGAAGATGCTACTTGGTAGCATGAGGATTCCATACGGGTAGAGTACCCACAAATTTTTGAATAAATTTTGAAATTTTGATTTTTGTTTTATATATGCACTAAGGACAATACCAAAATAAAGGGGAGGGGTATGTAATACCCTGGTTTTTTAGCCTCGTATTAAATAATGTATTTTTTTAATCCATGAAAGGCCAAAGTGACCAAACAATTAAAAGAGGCCATTATGCCTATGAAATGTAATGTTTTGATCATTATTTATAATAAATACATCACTGGATGTTAGATGGACAAGGACAAGAGTTATAAGGGGCTATGATTCCACAAGAGAGGGGGCTTTAGGGGATGAGTGTTTATTTTGTATTTTTATTTACCCATTTTTGTTTTAATGGAGAATATTTTTTACATGAGATTCTTGGGGGAAATCCATGTGGTTCTCTAATTCCAAGAATTATATAAACCCGTATTTGGTCTGTTTTGGTGTTCACTCATTCACTCACTCACTCACTCATTGTTCATTATTCATTGTTCACACCTTTCATTCTATTCTCTCTCCATTTTATTTCACCCACTCATCATTCCTCATTCATGTTTTGGGCTTGGGAAAGAAAAATGAATTGTTGGAGAGGAGCCATGGTTTTGTTGGTTGTAATGACTATTGATGTATTCCAGCCATGAATTAATGTCTGCATGTCTAAGATGCATTGGTATGCATTAAGTTTTTCCCACAGTTGTGAATCCTGAGATTCCCAGCATGGATATTCTTTACCAGATGCATTAGAGCCCTGGAAGGAGGTGGACATCCTGAGGGATTGCATGGCATAGAAAGGGGTCCATTCACTTGGGTTGTGCAGGCTGGGTAGAAGAGAGTTGGTGTATTTTGGATTGTTGTGTGTGTTGAGAAGCCTGTGAGAGCTTGAGTGTTGATTGGTTTGGGAAGCTGAGTGACACTCTGGAATCATCCTTATGGACTCATAGCCCTGGCTCAGGGGTGACATTATTGTTGAGACTTGGAACAACAGTGTCTATAGTTGGGTGGAATGTCCTTGGTCTATTGCCAGTTGGTGATTCATTTCATTAAAGATAAGTGCTCTCTCTGTCATGGTTTCATTTACCTGTATATTTATTTTTGTTGTGTATTTATTTATCTATGAAATTTGTATCTATAATATGCATTCTTGTTGGTTATTGTTGTGCATGATATATGGTTCATTTATTTTATGATGTAGCATGAATCTTGATCTATGCATATGAATATTTCATGCATTGTTGTTAATTAAAAATTTATCAGAATTTGAAATTAGTTCATAAGCGAGATTGAAGTAGCCTACCCAGCCTGTGGGTGGTTGGGTACATTACATAGGGTCAAGGTGGAAAAAAAATCCATGCTTAGGTAGAAGCCCCACTTTGGCTTCAACCTGGAAACAGATTAATTAATTAATGGTAATAAATGACCTTGGAAACATGTTGCATTGAAAACGAAGGTGCAACATGTTATAATATAAGTGGATGTGCTCGTTTTACCATTGACAATACTCTTGTCACCCAACCATAGGCCAAAGCCACCCTCTAAGCACCTTAACCTTGACAGAGAATCACTCTGGAAGCAAACCCTAGGCTAGATAGCCAACCAAAGGGTACCGCACCTTTCCCCAAGGATAGTGCATCAACAAGATGTAATGATCCCAAGCCATTATGCAAGGATCATCATTGTTTTGGTGTCTTTTAAACTTTTTCTTGATTGTGGTATTTCGTCAAACACTTTGCTGATCTACTTTTTAGATGTGTTTATATGTGTGTACACAACAAATAATAGAAAGAGATAACCATGGAACATACCTCAACCATATGCAATAAGATAGACAAGCCAAAACATCTCAATTCTTCTTTATTCATAAAATAGAGAAACCTGCTACAATGAAGATGTCGATCTGGAATGCTCAACAGATGGCCAAGAAGATAGACAATAGATAAGAGATGCTACAAAATGCTCCCGCTAATACAAAAGATGCCTCCAAAGGCTGAATAAGAAATGAATATCAATACAAGCAGATCTGAATGCCAAACTCTCCAGCTGAAGAATGTCATGCTCCAATAGAAGGCTAAAACCCTCAATAACTCGGCCCTGCTACCAAAAGTGTCCAATCACCCTAAGAAATATGACAATCGATAGATCAGGTGATGATAAGAACAACCCAGGTGCCCGAATCTCCAAGATCCCTCTCAATCTCTGTATATCTGAAATCCCCCACTGAATGGTACACCCCACTGGGTGACTGAAGCCCTAGATAATTCGTCCCTGCTGAAGGAGGCCTCCAAATGCTCTGAAACTCTCCAGAAATATAGATCGGGACACTGCAAGTCACTAGGTGAAGTCTCAGGGTCAAATCTGAAGTGTAACCCCTCCAAACGGACTAGATCTGGATCTCAAAAACACCCTCCTTCTCTTCAATTCGCCCCACTGCTCAAGAAATAATCTGAGCCATAAAACTATCT
>ML787014.1:157685-185569 GCA_009831015.1 Picea engelmannii | reverse complement strand
GCCCAAAATGACCTCTTCAGTGAATTCCATTGACTTATAGCTCAAAATAGTCAAAATCATGGAAATCGCCGGAATGCAACGAAACCAAAGCCAACCTGTGTGGAATGGCTCATAATGATGGAATATGATCATCAATGCAAGCTAGACCCCACAATGCCTCTAAAATACCCCTGTACTCACTCTAGCATCCATATGGCTACTTTGGTCATTATAAATCTCTGCCCTGTGATGATGTCCCGAAGTGGGGACATTACACAAGAGTTGATCAGATAGTCCAAATTCTATCCAAGAGATGGTCCAAGTGTAACTACTAGCTACAGCAGCTACAATGGCATCTCTCCTCAAACCTGTGCACAAAGTAGGCAACTACAGTGCGCACAAGTGCTGCTCTACAATTCTGACACTGCTTGCCAGAATGAGAACTGACCTCCTATATTTATACTAATTCTGGCTAACTGCCTGGGCCAACTTCTCATTCTGGGTATCTGTCTGTTCAGTATATATTATTATTTCTGGCCGACTTCTTCTCTTGGAGGCTAATAACCTAATATAAATTATCTTCTTGAGCTGACAAGTCTTCTAGGGTAATTAGCCAACTCATTAGGGTTTCTTCTTGCTTCCCGGAGTATTCTATCCTCGTCGGGTTTACACGTGGAGGTAAATACCTCCCGCAGCTACCATAATATCAACACTCCCTCCTAGCTAGGGAGGTATTACAAGTAATGGTCTTGAGCACAAAAACATACCATTCACCCAGTAGCATCAATCATAGTTGTATAGACTAGATCATGAGCACCATCATCACCATCAGTGTCATTAGCTGCATCATCTCTTGAAACCATACTCTATCTGAGTAATCAAACATGATGCTCACTCCACAAAGTGATACAAGAGCCATTCTTCTAATCTAGAAGAGTAAATGCTCTGAACCATTTTCCGTCTAGGAAATCTCTGTCCTTTGATTATCCATCTAACTGATAACCATTTCCAATAATGTTGATATTCTTCAAGGCAATCGAAACAAAATAGAACGTAACTGTGTCTATCCATAGTAGTACATAACTACAATCTAGTGGTACACTACCACACCAAGTAACACACAAGTACTTGATCAACAACGTATAGTCACGAACAATGGAACACATCCACCAAAGTAGTATACATCTACTGTCATACAGTCTTCATAAAAATCATATGATATCAACCTGCACAGAAACAATGTTATGATATAAACTGAAACATATGGGCCAATCTTTCACTCACATCTGTGAGATCTGAAAGAATATCTTCCCTCAGAGTAGAACAATGAGATATCTAGACTATTCTTCTCAAGCAAGGAAGAATAACTTTCATGTCTTCTAAACCTGGACCATCCCCACCTTGGGCCATTCTTCCTACACTAATCAAAGTGCACCCTGGAGAGAATGTATAAACCCTAAGGAATGTCCGTCCCTAATTGTTGAGCCTAGACCATTCCCCACCCTGGGCCATTCCTCCTACACTAATTAAAGTGCACCCTGGAGAGAATGTATAAACCCTGAGGAATGACTATCTGGACCATTTCCTCTGTTAACCACAAGAGGAAAATACTGTCCTGCATCAACCTCCAAAACGAACCATTCCTCATGTTAACCACATTGATAAATTGTTGTCCAGCGAGGTGGGCCAGTCTTCTTGAGTAACCCTCAAGAAGAGAGATTTCCCTAGACCACTCCCCATGTTAACCACAATGGGAATTCGTTGTCTATGATACATCATCAATCTGGACCATTTCCCATGTTAACCACAATGGGAAATCGTTGTCCGTCAGAAATCTTAATCCACTTTCTGAACAGGAAAGAATTTGTCCAAGCTGGACTATTTTTCAATGAATGTCTTCAATAATATTTTAGTGCTACCTCCCAAACTGGGAGTCATCTCTTCCTTTTTCAATAAGGAAGTCGTCTCCATGAGCTCCATCTTGAGTACACAAACTTTTTCATATTTTACCAAAATGTCTGCTTATCTGCTCATCTATGGAGATATGTATTGGAGAACCACTTTCTCCTTTCCAGACTTCATTACGGATAATGTAATGCTTGATTTCAAATGTACTTTGGTCTGGAACACTGGTTTTTTCTGAAGTCTTCATGTAGCTCTGATCAATAGAGTATATCATTGTTGGAAAACTGGAACATATCCATGTGGAAATTCTTCTGTCATAATGAGATCTAATCTACTGAGTAATCATCTTAATACAATATCTTTGTTATAGAAAATCTTCACCACGCTTCTACTGTGCATTGGAGGTTCTCCACCAAGCTGTCTTCTTCTATCTGCATGCAAGGGTCTCTTTCTGATATCCCTCAAATTCTTGAGGTTACTCTTCATACGCTCTTTATTCAATTTCTCTGGAGAACATTCTTTGCATTCATCTGATGTAGAACTCCAACTCATGGATGTTGTGGATGATATAATGGCTCATGTAGAGATATGTCTGGTGTACTGGAACAAGTAATCATCATATTCTTCTCCCTCCATCTGGGAGAACCTCTAGTTATAGATCTCGCAATGCTTTCATTCATAAGTCTTTCATACACCGTTCTTAATCACGACTTTCAGTTCCTCTGGTGGATTTCTTTTATTGAGTTCATATTAGGCTGGTAATCTTGTGATTCTTAATATAATGAATGGTTTTTCTAGCTTCTCTTTCTTTCTTGGAATATTCATGTTCTTCCTCATGTTTATCTCTTGGGTCCATGGAGTAGATTCCATTCCCTAAAGATTCCATTTATTTCTTTCATCATAGGATCACGATTGTGGATGGACAACCAGGGATACTTTAAGTCTTCTCTTTGAAGAAGACTTCTTCTAAGGTTGAACTGGACACGTATTGTCTTTCATGGCTGCTACCATGGATATATACTTCATCATTTTCAATGGATCATAGGATTAGCTCCCTCCTAATCCTTGCTTCATGTATGAGTGCATATAATCGACTCCCTCCATCTAACAGAGTCCATGCTTCTGTCTGGATCCTTATTGTCTTCTGCAATATATAATTGGCTCTCTCTGTCTAACAGAGTCCACGCTTTCATCTTTTTGTCTTCTACAAAAACGTTATAAGTCTTTCTCTGACTTCTTTCTATATTTGCTTCTTCTGGGTCTCTTCATGATTGATTCGGTGTATTTCATCCTTTCATGTGTATTATCTAATGATATCAATATTTATCTTGTTTTTCTTCCATAGGTATAGTTCTTCTCGGAATACATTGTCTTTCAAGGGATAGATATACAAGATATGTACAGAGACGATACAAACGAGATATGTACAAGAAATAAGAAGAGTATTGTTACCTTTAGAAGAAGAAGTCTCTTTCATCCTGCTTAGTCTTCTTTGTAGGTTCCTTTTCTTCGACAACTAATGCTTCATGTTTCTCCTTCCTTTTCTTTATCTCGGGACAATGATTCTTGTAGTGGCCATACTTTCGACAGTTGAAGCATTGTACTTCTGAAATGTCTTTCTCTTGATTTGGCTTCCTCCTTGAACCAAACTTCCTTTTGTTCCTGGAATTCTTGAATCTTGATGTGAAGGCTTGATCATCGTACTTCTTTTAGGTTTTCTCTATTACATTGATCCTTGATTCTTCTTGAGCACAGCAAGTCCAAAGTTCTTCAAATGTCGGATACTTCTTCCTTGTGTTCATGCTTGCAGCAAATGCATCCCACATCTTGGGAAGACCATTGAGTACTATGTTTACCAATTCCTTATCTGAAACGATTTCTTCAATATCTTGTAGTTGATCTCTTAACTGAGAGATTCTCACAAAGTATGATGTTATGATGTCATCATCATTCATCTTCATGTCACGGAGCTCATTCTTCAGACTCATTACTTGTCCAATGTTTCTGACTGAGAAGAGATTTGTTAGGGCATCGTACATCTTCTTCGATGAGTCAAGATGGCAGATGTAGGGTATCAAGTGGTATTTTATAGATTCCACTATGATACTCATAGCATTGATGTCACCGTCTTTGAACTTCTACATAGCTGCAACGTTCTGCGGTTCCTTCTCTTTTCCTTCTTCAAACTCTGGTTTCACGATCTTTCCTTTCATGATATCCAGCACTTTATTCTTGGAAAGGATGAGATCAATCTGTGTCTTCCATGCTCTGAAGTTAGAAGCACCATCTAACTTGTTCTTTGACTTCATAGAGTAATTCACGGATGCTTTGACTTGGTCAACCCTAGATTTGACCAAAACCTCAAACTTCACGTCTTGGCTTTCTGAGAGTACCAGGAGATGCGCTAGGCTAGGATGCACTGATCTATCCAGAGATTAGGTAAATATCTTCACTTAAGGTTCCTCAACGAGAGTATTAGGGTTTCTGCAACTGCTCCTGCTAGTAACCCTAGCAGTAGTGTCTTGGAAGCTTCTTTTGCTAGTAACCCTAGCAGCAGTTCCTCAGTGAGCTCAATATCCTAGTGGCTATGTTTCCTTCCAGCATTTAGACTGAATGAAGGAGGTGTGGGCCCATAACATGTTAGAATATAAGTGGATGTGCTCATTTTACCATTGACAATAACCTTGTCACCCAACCATAGGCCGAATCCACCCTCCGAGCACCTTAACCTTGACATCGAATCACTCTGGAAGCAAACCCTGGGCTAGATAGCCAATCAAAGGGTAGCGCACCTTTCCCCAAGGATAGTGCATCAACAAGAGTTGATCAGATAGTCCAAACCCTAGCCAAGAAATAGTCCAAGCGTAACTGCTAGTTGCAGCAGCTACAACGGTAGCTCTTCTCAAACCTGCGCAGAAACTAGGCAACTGCAGTGTGCACAAATGTTGCTCTGCAATTCTGAGACTGCCTGCCAGAATGAGAACTAGCCTCCTGTATTTATACGAATTCTGGCTAACTGCCTGGGCGGACTTCTCATTCTGGGTATCTATCTGTTCAGTATATATTATTATTTCTAGTCGACTTCTTCTCTTGGAGGCTAATAACCTAATATAAATTATCTTCTTGAGCCGACAAGTCTTATAGGGTTATTAGCCAACTCATTAGGGTTTCTTTTTTCTTCCTGGAGTATTCTATCCTCATCAAGTTTACACGTGGAGGTAAATACCTCCCACAGCTACCATAATATAAACACAACATACCCTCTACAAAGGCACCCATAAATGAGACAATATGAACCCTTGTATGTCATGAACCCCATTCCCGAAAGTTTTACCCCCATCCACTTAATCTTCTTTGCATGAATTAGAGAGGGTCCACCTATGACACACTCCTTGACTTGAGGAATGACTCACCCAATAGGTCACCATTCCAACCCTCCATTACCTAAACTGGGCAAGTTGCATAGGGTCTTTGAGCACTTGTTTAATTTGAAAAGGTAGTTTTGATGCACATGTTTAGTTGACTCTTGTATTAAATATTATTTTAATTGGAATGATACATTTGACTTGAGACCCTTGGAGGGATCATTCATTCATCTTTTCAGGACCTTACTTGATGGATGTTTTTTGAGGAATAAGCCTAGCTCGGGCCTTCATTGTGGATTGAATCCCATAGAGTGGATGCCATGACCCACACCTTGGGAGATGACAGATGATATAAATTTATTTTGGAGGCAAGAGAAGCCACCTTGGATGATGAGACCTAGCCCATCTTATCCCAATGTTTGACATTGGAAGGTCAAAACGTCCTCTTGAGGAGATCAACATCACATTCAGGGATAGGGTTTGATGATGGTGGTGGTGATTTAATGGAGGATTGGCACACGTTGATGAAGAGAAAACCTTTCACAATGGATATTAGGCCTTTGGAGGCCTAACCACTTCCTGAGCTTTCTCAACCACTTCCTCTTCATGCCAAAATGTCACCCTATTAGGGTGTGGCATCACCTTTAGGGTTTTCTTTTTTGTGTAAAATCAAATTATTGTTGTAAAGGGGGCAAATAAGGAGGTAAACTTCCTTATTTTTTGTTTTCACCTAACTAAGTGGACAAATTCCTTTTACATGACCTTGTATAAATAAAGGCCATTTGACATTTCATTTTCATAAATTCTCACTTGAGAATAAGACATTCTTGGCTGAAATTTTCGCCCTCTTTGGGAATTTGGTCTATATCTCTCTCATGTGAAAATTTGTGGATGCTTACTTGTCCATTGTGGAGCTAAAGGGGTTAACTACCCTCTTAGAGGCTTATTTCTTGCTTGTGGATGAAATTTACTTAGTAAAATAGGGTTTTATCTTGCTATCTTGTGGAATTGGTAAGGAATTTTTTGCATTTTGTTGGTAACTTCTTCTTATTTCATGCTATTCTTGTCTAAAAATATTGGAGGAGTATAAGGCCATACACCCTCCCACAAGTTCATCTTAATTTTTATTGGATAAATCATTTTTCACAAGGTTGTTAGGAGGAGTAAATGGGCTTACACCCTCCTCGACTTACCTTTGTTGGATTTATTTGCTCTAGGGAATAAAAGGGCTTACACCCCTAGAGAAGTAGTGGATCCAAATCTTACAACCAATAATCCTTTGCCTAATAGATTAAATCACTAATATGAAATTGCATTGGAGAAACAAAATCTTTGCATTGAAAAACGTGATTTGTTGAGATATTTCATTTGTCTAAATTGGAATCAAATATACTTTCTATTAGCTTTCTTGAGCCACTAGGGCATATAGACTAGTCAAGGATTTCTTGTTGTTGTTATAAATTTATGCTACAACCATTGGGGCTGCAGAAAACTTCACTTTCTTTTATCATTTATTCACTTTTCAATCATTGAAATTTACTTGTAAACCTAGATTATTGTTCTACTGCTTATTGTCTATCTTTTTTTATGGTTTACTTGTTGATTTTTATGGTTGGAACTTGTTAATATAGAAATTGTTTGCTACAGCCATAAGGCTTCCCTAATACTTTGACGATAACCTCATTTGGAATCCCTATTTCACCATCAAAGTTTATGCTTAACTATTGGAGAAATGTCTACTTGTTTAGTGCTTCATTGTCCAATAAATATTTGGTACTTTTTATGGTAACTTATGCAGTAACAAGCTCTTTTAATTGTTGATATACATTTTTGTTTACTTCTGTAATATAGGACAACAAGATTCACTTTCTTGTCTCTCTGATTTTTTGTCTTGTATCTCTATATGTCTTGTCTTGGGAAGGTACAACACTCTCTTGCAGGTACACTATACTTTGGAAACCTACCCTTATCAACAAGACTCTTATCCAAGCCCTTTTCCACTTCCTAACTCGACCTATACAGGTTTCACCTTCCATCACTTCACTTTCCATCTCAATTCCCCTAGGGTCACTGGGATTCCCCCCTTTTGGTGATTTTCATCATCACTAAAGTGAGGGGAGTGTCTATCTAAGGTGACAATGGGTAGATACTCTCATAGTTGTCTTAGTTTGTGGATTGGGTTGGTAATTTTTCCAACCTACAATATATGCAATAGCAGGTCCATTTATAAAGTAGGGAAATGATTTCACTACATGCCACCCACCATCAACTAAGGGAATCATTCCATCAACGTGGTCATTGACTACTTAACGAAGTGGGAAAAGGCCATGTCTACTTTTGTGAATGATGGTGAGACCACATCTTTGGTTCTGAACCGAATGATGTCTGCGTTAAAATCAAAATTAAGATTCAAGCAGGAGCATTCGTCTCCTTATTATTCGTGGTTGAATGGTCAAGTAGAGGTCGTAAACAAGTCTTGCAAGACCATACTCCAATGCACTATTAATAGGAGTCACTCTGATTGGAATCTGATGCTTTATCCCATATTATGGGTGTATCGAACCACAAT
The DNA here is from genome assembly GCA_009831015.1 of Picea engelmannii. Taxonomy (NCBI): domain Eukaryota; kingdom Viridiplantae; phylum Streptophyta; class Pinopsida; order Pinales; family Pinaceae; genus Picea; species Picea engelmannii. The sequence goes on along the minus strand of ML787014.1, from coordinate 177,751 downwards.
CAATATTGCTACCGATTTCTCATTTTTCCATCTCATTCACAGAGTGGAAGCAGTCATACCTAATGAATGTGAAATTATTTTGTTAAAGATCGCAATAGAGCTTCTTCATGACACGACAAATTTAGAAGCATGTATTTTTCACTTAGAGAAACATCATGATGCTACCACCATGAATGAAATGCACAAGAAATGTGTCAAGTCTCAATATGACAAGTTTGTTAACCCAAGGGTTTTTCCAAGGGTGACCTTGTTACGGTTTATGACCAGGATAAAGATGTGTTAGGCACATGAAATTTTAATCTAATGTGGTGCAGTCCTTACATTGTGAGGCGTGACCTTCAGAAAGGATATTATGATTTATCCGACTACGAAGATAATTTTCTTCCAGAGCCCAAGAATGGAATCTACCTGAAGAGGTACTACACTTGAGTATTGTTCCTCAAGCGTTTTCCCTTTGTATTTATTGTTTATAGATAGTATTTTTGGTTTTTATCTCATTTTGTTAGTTTCTTATGGTGTTTCTTCTTGATTGGAAGATTCCCATGGAATCTTCGATCCATGTTGGGTTCATGGATGTTGCAATCCATCACACTCATAACCTTACTTCTTCCACATGGGTGATTTATTCTCTCAAGGGCCAAGTGGTTGTATCTTGAGGTGCTTGTTTAGGGCCAGCAACAAATAACGTGGTTAAGTATATCATTGTGACCGAACTTCTAAAAGATACTATTGTTCATGGTATCTCATGTTTAAATGTTCTCATGGATTCCCATTTGGTGGTATCACAACTAAACGGTCAATACAGTGTGCATGATCCCACGCTGCTCTGATGACTCCTACGAGTACGTCTTCTAGAATGATATTTTAATTATATTACTTATATTCATGTTTTTAGAAGTACAAATTATGTCTCTGATGCATATGATAACTATGTACTAGACTATCATTTTTCACATATATATGTTGAAAGACTAATTTTTGAAAGATTAATTTTTGAAAGATCAGTTGTTGAAAGATTGGTTGTCATTGAATTGTTGAAACATTGGTTGTCATTGATGTCAACCCTTGAACAAGAAGTTAACAAGTTTCATTTTGAAGTAAAGTAGTTGTAAACATAAGTTAACAAGTTGCATGTCAATTGCATGTTAAAGTAACTGTAAATAGAAGTTAACGAGTTTCATGTCAATTGTTGCATGTCAGATGCATGTTAAAGTAATTGTAAACAAAATTTAACAAGTTACATGTCAGTTGCATGTCAGTTGCATGTTAAAGTAACTATAAACATAAGTTAACAAGTTGCATGTCAGTTGTTTCATGTCAGTTGCATGTTAAAGTAACTGTAAACATAGGTTAACAAGTTGCATGTGAGTTGCATGTCATCATGAGATCCTATGTGATTTGCATGTCATCATGAGATCCTCATGGAAAATCACTTCTGGTGAATACATATTGGAAGATATGAGTTAGTAAGAGGAATTCAGTGAAGTCCACTAAAGGAAGAAGTTTGCAGGAGCCGAGTGTTCGGAGAACAAGTTAGAGATCCAAGTCCTTTGTGTAAATCTGTGGGTTTCGGGAGGAAAAGCACGGACATCTGTGATTCAACAGTGTATGGGTCATGGACCTTTGAAGAAAAATTGATGAAGATCGGGGATCTAAAACTCCGGTTAGCTACATGTTGAAGGTATGTCTTCCTATGTATGTTAGGGTGAGTATACTTAAAAAATCAGGAAGAGATATGTCTTAGTGATTCATAAGCATTTGATTTGGAGAACTCTCTTGTGGATCTTAGTATGAGATATGTGTGGTTGCAATATTGATGAGATATCGAAATCATTAGCAGCAACAGAAGTATCAGAAAAAAAAAAAAAAAAAACAACAACAACAACAATAGGTTATCAGTTACAACAACATAGGTGGTGATAGATTGGTATACATTTATATTTTAGGGTGGTTGGACAGGATAAGGAAAGGGGGTTGTAGCCTCCTTCCAATTGGAGCTGGTAAATAGGGAGTTGGAGCTTCCTTCAGGTTGTAGCCTATAAATAGGGGGTTGGAGCCTCCTTGCAGTTGTAGTTGGAGAAATAGGAAGTTGGTTCTTTCAATGAATCTACTCTTTGATAAATAAGAAAAGCATTATGTGGTTTTCTCCCACATTGGGCTTCCATGTAAAATTTTGTTGTATTGTGTTTATGTGATGTTTATGCATTGAATTATGGTGTTGATGATATATTGAATGCTCATGATATTAATTGGAGGTTTTATATTGTTATTAAAAGTACTAATTTTTCTCATATTGATTCACCCACCCTCTCAGTATTCCAACAATTAGTATAAGAGCAGGTCCTTTAGGAAGTAGTCTAACCATTGGAAGGAGATAATGGAATACACTAAGATTGGGGCACCAGTGTTTGGCAGTCATAACTATACCTTCTAGAATAAAAGGATTAAAACCTTTTTATAGGCACAGGGATATGATGTTTGGAAATTAGTAGTAGATGGGTATACAACACCAACCACTCCCCCAACTGATAGAGATGGAAAGAAACTCAACAGAAACAAATCAAAGGATAAAGGCACCATTCTGAGAAATCTAGTTGATTCATTATTTGTCAAGGTTATGCATTGTGACAGTGTAAAGGATCTTTTGGATAAACTCCAAAATATTTATGAAGGAGATTTCAAAGTTAACGCAGCTAGGCTTCAAATATTCAAAGCTAAGTTTGAACAATTGAAGATGAAGGAAGATGAAGACATTGCATCCTACCTTCTATGAGTTTATGAAATAGTTAACACTATTAAGGGATTGGGAGTAGAATTTGATGACTTAGTGGTTGTTCAAAATGTATTGAGGTCTCTTCCTATGAGATTTGATCCTAAAATATCAGTCCTAGAAGAAAGAGCAGATATCAGTACTTTGAGCATGGATGAGCTACATGGAATATTTACATCCTATGAAATGAGAACAGAACAGGAGAACCCAGTCATGAAGGAAGCATCTTTCAAGGCATCTAAGAAGAAAAAGAAGAAGAGAAAGAAAAATTCAAAACCAGGTTGCAGTTGTAGTGACGATTTAGATGAAGATGAAGAGATGGCTAACTTCAAAAGGAAATTAAAGAAAGGAGTTGACAAGTATAAAGGTATGCTTCCATTGAAATGTTTTAATTGTGGTGGTATTGGTAATTTATCTTCTAAATTCCCTCATAATAATAAAGACAGTGATGAAAAAGAAGCTTCCAAAAGGGAAAATAAATATCAAAAGGAAAACAAGAGAAGAAACAAAAGGAAACTATTCAAGAAAAGTTTCTACTCAAAGGAGGACAGTCCCTCATCAAACGAGGAGGATAATGATAGTGATAGTAATTCAGAAAGAGTACTCTTCATGGTAGTAAAAGATGATTCAGAAGAAGAATGTGAAGTCAATCCCATAGAAGAGTTAATCAATGCATTAGAAGAACTTAGGAAAGAGAGAAATAAAAACAAGTCACTCAAGGTAGAGTTAAAAATGAAAGAGGGATCTCAAAACTCCAACTCTGAAGAAATCGAGCAGATGATCACGAGTGTAAAAATTCAAATAGAATAAGACAGAAGAATTGAAGAAGTAATTAGAATTCATTTATAAGAAAAGGAGAAAATGATTGGAATCTTGGAAGCATAAATAGTATCTTTAAGGAAAGACATTCAGAAGAAAAATATGCAGCAGAATAGCAATAGAATATTAGATGAAATCATTAGCAATCAAATGCCATCAAATTACATATCTGGACTAGGATACAGTCAAGTACAGAATGAGAAAGGATCAAGCTCCAAGACAATAGAATAGGAAGAAAAACAAAGAAGCTATGTAGAGATTGTGAGAGATTATGTCAAGAAGGAAGAATGCAAGCACCCAAAGAAGAAAATTCTAGAAATAAAGAAAAATCAAGAAGATGAATTTAGAAGGAGTGCATCGCAAAGAATATCATCTACTCCCAAGTATCAAAGGTTATTTTATGGTCATTTTTTTAATTTTGATCATTTTGGACATAAAGTTGTAAACTGTAGAGCCTATGCCAAGAATCGAAGCAACTATGCAGGTTACTTAAATAACAGTTATCCCAGAAAATATTATGAAGCATACATTAGAAACCAAAACATTTTTGGTTCATTGAGCAATGAAGTAGAATGCTACAAATGCCACAACTATGGACATATAGCTCATGATTGTAGAAGAATGTTGGATACCTCTATGAAAGATAACACTAATATCAGATATAAGAATATTTGGAAAATCAAACAAGAATAGGTAAAATAAGAACAGATGAATGAAGGACACCCAAAAGTCATACTCTTAGGATTTGCAGCAGTATAAGATTAGGATAAATCTATAAGAAAAAAGGAAGATGTTAGATACAGGAATGTTTCGAGAAGAAATGAAAAAAAAGATGAACTGGTGAACGAAAACCAGGTCCTAGAGATTGTACTCACAAGATTTGCAGCAACACAAAATCATGATGAATCAAGAGGAAAAGAGAAAGATGCCATATTTCAGGAAGAGGATGAAAAGGAAAATGATGAAGTGGAAGATTGCTCCACATCAGAGCAGATATTTTTCTGAGCCATCAGGCTTGGAGACTCCTAGTAAATATGAATATTGAAGAGGGTGAGTCTAAGAAGCATCCCTACATATCAAAGAACTATCCTTCGAGTAGTCTGAAGTGTTTGCAGTTTCAGAGTGGTTTGATGACAGAAGCACAAAATGTATTATGACAGTTTGATCATTTGAGGAGAAAATTTCAGATATCAACTAATGGTTATAGAGAATATAATTAGCACACTTTTCAGGCAGAGATTCATGATTCTATAGATGATTCCATGTATGTATTCATACAGGGATAAATTCGGTACAGATTGTTCCAGACATGTAAATTTTGATTTACATATTGAGAAGACAATTTAAGAAGTTTGGAATGATATATTACAAGCCCATAAGTACTCCCATGCAAACTAGTTTCAAATTGAGAAAAGATGATAAATCCAAGTATGCAAATCAAAGACTCTACATATCAATGATTGGCATTTTACTCTATGTGACAACATCAAGACCGGATGTGATGCAATCAGTTGGAAAGGTTGCAATATTTCAAGCAACACCGAAGGAAACACAATGTTATGGCAGTAAAGAGAATATTCAGATATCTCAAATCAACAAAATACTATGGATTATGGTATCCAAAAGGGAATGATCTATCTCTAGTTGCATACACAAATGCGGATTGGGAAAGAAGTGTTGATGATAGAAGAAGTATAAGTGGAGTATCCTTCTACTTGGGTGATTTTTTGGTATATTGGTTGAGAAAGAAACAATCTTCGGTATCATTGTCCACAGCAGAAGTAGAGTATATTGCAGCAGCAACATGTTGTACGCAGATTATCTCGATGAAGTAAACTTTGCAGGACATACAAGTGGAATATGACGATCATATTCCTATATTTTGTGATAATACAAGTGTTATAAGTATCTCTAAGAATCCAGTGGTGCATTCCAAGACGAAACACATTCTGATCAAGTTTCACTTTCTACAGGAATAGGTTACAGAAAAGAACATCAAGGTAGAGTATGTTGGGACAAAAGAATAGATTGCATATATCTTCACCAAACCTCTTCTGAGGGATACTTTTGAGTATTTTAGACATAAATTTAAGTAGTTTTAGGCCCACATTGATCTACATTTCAATTGGCATAGTACAACAGGGGGAGAGCAGCAATAATCATGAAAGACTTGATTTTTTTTAAATATTTTTATCAGATATTTACATGAGGAAGAAACATGAAGAGGAACATCAGTAGAGATCAAAAGCTTACAGACAGGGGAAGCATCCCCAAGGAGAAGTCACCCTCTTCCATTGATTTCAAAGCGGGAGATAAAAATAGAGGCATGGAGATAGGGGGAGCCAGCATGAGCATGATTGTTTTCCATGTCTAAGTGTTGTGTCTAAGTGTTGCCATCAATGCCAAAGGGAGATATTGTTGAAATATTGGTTTTCATTGAACTGTTGAATTGTTGAAAGATTGGTTTTCATTGATGTGAACCCTTGAACAAGAAGTTAACAAGTTGCATGTCGAAGTAAAGTAGTTATAAACAAAAGTTAACAAGTTGCATGTTAAAGTAACTGTAAACAGAAGTTAACAAGTTGCATGTGAGTTGTTTCATGTCAGTTGTATGTTAAAGTAACTATAAACATAAGTTAACAAGTTGCATGTTGGTTTCATGTTAAAGTAACTATAAACAGTAGTTAACAAGTTGCATGTCAGTTGTTGCATGTCATTTGTTGCATGTCAGTTGCATGTTAAAGTAACTGTAAACATAAGTTAACAAGTTGCATGTTAGTTGCATGTCATCATAAGATCCTATGTGAGTTGCATGTCATAATGAGATCCTCATTAAAACACAGAGAAGAGTCAATTGTAAAAACACTTTTGGTGAATACAAATTGGCATATCTAAGGTAGTGAGAGGAAACCAACAAACTCCACTAAAGGAAGAAGTTTTCAAGATTCAAGTGTACAGAGAATAAGTTAGAGATCCAGGTCCTTTATGTAAATTTGCGGTTTTCAGGAGGAAAATCATAGACATCCATGAGCAGGGAGTGTATGGGTTGCGAACCTATGAAGAAATATTGATGATGATCAAGGATCTAAAACTCAGTTCAGCTACATGTTGAAGGTTTTTCTTCCTGTGTATGTTATCATGAGTATACTTAAGAAATCTGGAACAGATATGTCGAATTCATAAGAATTTGATTTGGATAACTCTCTTGTGGATCTTGGTATGAGATATGTGTGGTTGTAGTCTTGATGAGATATTGAAATTAGTAGCAGCAACAGAAGTACCAGAAACAATAGCAACAACAAGTTATCAGTTACAGCAAAAGAGGTAGTGACATATTGGTCTACATTTATATTTCAGGGTGATTGGACGAGGCAAGGAAAGGGGGTTGTAGCCTCCTTCCGGTTGGAGCCAATAAATAGGGAGTTGGAGCTTCCTTCAGGTTGCAGCCTATAAATAGGGGGTTGAATCCTTCTTCTAGTTGTAGCTGGAGAAATAAGAAGTTGGTGCTTCCAATGAATGTACTCTTTGATAAATAAGAAAAGCATTATGTGGTTTTCTCCTGCATTCGGTTTCCACGTAAAATTTTGGTGTACTGTGTTTATGCGATTTTTATGCATTGAATTATGGTGTTGATGATATATTGAATTCTCATGATATTTATTGGAGTTTTTATATTTTGATTAAAAATACTAATTTTTCTCATATTGATTCACCCCCCTGCCCCCCCTCTCAGTATTCCAATAATATAAAGTAAGAAATTGTTATGAGGAAAATCTCTCTATGGCATGGGGTAAACCACAACAAATGAAAATGAGTGCAGAAATCAACTCTAATCTCAAGTATTCTATATAAAAAAATATTCTAACAAGACAAGATAAAGAGCCTACCTCGTCTGGATGTTCGAAGAATACCACCGTTGAGCACTTGACTCAAAGCTATATATCGGTAACTTGTCCTCAACAACCAATATACGCAAGCATATGGTGATAATATATAAAGTTATCACATATAATAGCATAATCCATCAATATTCATAACAAATATGCCCATGGAATAACAATTCAAATATTTTCAAGACATTAATTAGACGAGAAAAAAGTATTTCTATTAAAATATGATCAACAGAAGTGTATGAATGACAAAATTTTGTGTCGGCACGTCTCGGAACCGAGAAACTAAGTCCCTTCCATTTGGTCCTCCACCACTTCAATCCTCCACCAAAGTCAAGCTCATATAAGAGAGACAATGAGGTTCTCCATCAAAGAGGGAAGAGCTTGGGGGTTGAACAATATGTTCAGACTTAAAAGGACAAAGGGATGCAGACTCAATATGAAGTGAATAATTTCTCTCGAGTAACCTTGCTCTCAAAGTTGAATTCTTTTTCTCCTCTTCCACAGCTTGGATATGGCCCATTTATAGCCTTCAAATGGAAATGAAGGGATGAGTCAGAATGTTTCCAGTATATGGAAGGTCAAGGATCATGGATCTCGTGACGTGACGCGACATGGAAACTCGACACCATTTTTTTAATTTTGGGCACAAAACCAGGTGTACATGGGCTATAATGGTTCAAACTGCGTATACGCATGTTGTATAGTTGTCAGGGCATGTGTATGTGGAAAAATGTGATTTTTAGCTCTGGGAAATGCAAAAAGGGACTTCAAGTCTACATATGGAAATGGAAAAGGCCTTTTGAGAAAGTTGCATGAGGTGAGGAAAATCTTGCTATAACATAATCACACATATAAATGTACATAAAAGAATTTCACATAAGTAACAAGGAAAAAAGAGATGTATATATTATTTTCATGTCCAATAATACAAAAATGTGGATTTCAAAGTTACAAAATCTGGGCCTCTAGTCCTGAGTGTCTATCTATAGGTCGGTACAAAAAAGGATCACATATACATTCAATGTCAAGGGCCTTTCCCCTGCATGTTTTTTTTTTAACATACAATGGTGTTGGGTAGATGTCGAAACAACCATACCCATGCTCATGGTCCACCCACAACTTGTCATTGCATTTGATTTGGAAAATCCTCAATATGAATCATGGGAACTTTCCATGTAAGGAGGTCCATGTTATTGTTGGGTATGTGTTATATTCTTTGCATGTGTGTGTGTGAGCGCATCAGATTCGACAACTGCGTCTGACGATCCCTCATAGTAGTGCTTTGTTCGTGTCATGTGTGTTGGGCGCTTTCCTAGGGGGGTCCCAGGGGGGGGCAGGTATTCCCCCCCCCCTAGTTACGCGCAATGTTCGGCACTAGGCGATAGCCCAGGGCCGACGGAGTTCGGGGGAGCACCCCGAAATTTTTTTTGGGCGGTTTTTGCTATTTTTAGCGGTTTACTAAATTAATCCCAGATTAAGGGATTAGGGTTTTGGTATCTATGGAATACCTAAAAATATTGTATATATTGTATGGTGAATGGTGAAATTTGATATAATGAATATAAGAAAGGTTTTCCCAGTTGAGGGTTTCCGGTATAAAATGTCTGTGTACTCTGTGTATGAGCCATTGATTAAATTTTGTTTTCCTTAAGAATCTATATTCATTGCTTTACTTCATAGGTTTAAAACTTACATGTGGTATCAGAGCTCGTTTTTGTCTTCAGAGGGACACCTTTTTTGCTGAGGGTTTGGCTCGATCTTGATAGATCAAGTATATCTTGGGTCTATGATAAACCTGGGTTTAGTGGGAGCTTTTGCAGTGGTGATTTGAGTGCAGAAAGAGGAATGGCGAGTTATTCTAGAATCGAGATAGAGAAGTTCAACTGTAAAAACTTTGAGCTATGGAAGTTGAAGATGGAGGACCTTCTTGTAGACAAAGAACAATGGATCGTTGTGGATCTTGGTACACAAACTACTAACACAAAGATGACTGGTACACAACCTACTAGTTCACAAACTACTAGTACACCACCTACTAGTATGTCGAAAGAAGATTGGGAGAAGTTGGACAGAAGAGAAAGGAGTACTATTCGACTCTGCCTGGCAAATTCAGTGTTGTTGAATGTCTCAGGAGAATCTACAGCCAAGGAACTATGGGATAAGTTGGGGAATTTGTATCAATCAAAGTCCCTGGTAAACAAGTTGTTTCTTCGAAAGAAGTTGTATCATCTTAGGATGGAAGATGGAGATTCTATGACAGAACACCTAAATGCCTTTAATAATCTGGTAAGTCAACTTGGCTCTGTTAATATTACGATTGCAGAAGAAGATAAGTGTATTACTTTGTTATGTTCTTTTCTAGACTCTTGGGATAATCTGGTTGTAGCAATAGGTAGTACCACTCAATCTACATTGAAGTATGAGGATGTAGTTGCATCCTTGTTATCTGAAGAGATGAGGAGAAAAAGCATGGATGGTCACAGCACAGATGTTTTATTTGTAAGAGGGTGTACCCAAGACAAGAACCCTTATAAGACTTCGGGGTGGAGATCTAAATCTATAGGTAGATCTAAGTCTCAAGGAAAATCTTTGAGGAAATGTTGGAAGTGTGGTAAAACAGGGCATTATAAGAAAGATTGCAAGTCTAATAAGGTTGAAAAACCAAAGGGATCTTATAGTACCTATTTCACAGAGGTGAAAACGTCCACTGAAGAAGGAGGTGATGTTTACCTGGCATTTACAAGTACACATGCAGACCGTGGTGTATGGTTGATCGACTCAGGTGCTTCATACTATATGACTCCTCACAGGGAGTGGTTCTCTGAATATGAAAAATATGATGGTGGTGATGTATTCCTAGGAGATGAAATCTTGAGACGTGGAAGAGTTAAGTTGCTGCTAAAATATGGAAGGATTAGAACTCTCCCTGGTGTTCTGCACATTCCAAAACTAGCCAGGAGCTTAATATCTGTAAGAAAGATGGAATATGCAGGAGTGGATACTTTATTTGGAAAGGGCACCTACAAGATGGTACGAGGAGAAATGGTGTTGATGAGGGGAGTTCGGTGTGGAACTCTGTACAAGTTGTTGGGAAGCACTTATACTAATGGATGTAACAGTTTTTTTTTCCTTGAATAGACAAATAAAGAAGACAAGACCAATACCGTCCCTGAAAAGAAGACCATGTTGTGGCATCAAAGATTGGGGAATATTGGAGGAAAGGGCCTTCAAACACTACACTGTAAAGGCATGGTTGAAGGTATGTCTAAATGCACTTTCGATTTTGATTTATGTGAACATTGCATATATGGTAAACAGAATCGAGTAATATTCCCATCTGATGCTACAAGAGCAAAGGGGATCTTAGAATTGATACACAATGATGTGTTTGGACATGTGCCTCTTCCATCACTAGGTAAGTCTGTGTATTATGGTTCATTCAAAGATGATTTCTCAAGGTACACATGGATTTATTTTCTTAGAAAGAAATCTGATGTATTTGATCAATTTAAAGAGTTTAAGAATCTGGTCGAAAATCAGACAGAGAAGAAAATAAAGGTATTGAGAATAGATAATGGTGGAGAATTCTGCGGAAATGAATTCGAAGAATTCTGTAAGAAGTGTGGTATAGTAAGGAAGAAGACTACTCCATACACTCCTCAGTAGAATGGAATTGCAGAAAGGATGAAAAGGACACTGATGGAAAAAGCAAGGAGCATGCTCAACAGTGCCGAGTTAGGACAAGAATTTTGGGCAGAGGCAGTGGGTACAGCATGTTACCTGGTCAATCGATCACCTTCATCAGTGTTGGATGATAAAAATCCACATGAGGTATGGTCTGGAAAGAAACCCTCTCTTCAACATCTTAGAGTGTTTGGTTGTAATGATTATGTACATGTTCCAAAGGAAAATAGAAGTAAGTTGGATAAAAAGGCTGAAAAGTGTATCTTTATTGGTTATAAAGATGGTGTGAAAGGTTATAAGCTTTGGAACCTAGAAACCAAGAAGATTGTTTACAATCGAGATGTTGTTTTCAGAGAGGTAAAAGATGTTTCCAAACAAGAATTCCTATCAATGCAAGACGAACCTGAGAAAATAGAGCTTGAGTTGGATGATGCAACATCTGAATCATCTGAAGAAGAGGAAACAGAAGAAGAAGAAGAAGAAGAACCTCATACCCCAGTATTGAGGAAATCAGTGAGAGATAGAAGGCAACCAGAAAGGTATAGTCCACCTGATTTTTGTTCCAATTTTTCTTTATCTATTACTGATGATGATCCCAGAACTGTCAGGGAAGCAGTGAATTCAGAGGATAGTAAACTCTAGAAGAAGGCCATGGTTGAAGAAATGGATGCCTTGGATAAGAATGAGGCATGGGATATAGTTGAGTTTCCAGCTGGAAGAAAATCGGTTGGTAGAAAATGGTTGTTCAAGAAGAAGTTTAATGCACAAGGTAAAGTGGAGAAATACAAAGCTCGATTAGTAGAAAAAGGTTATTCCCAAGTAGAGGGAATTGAATTTGGTGAGATTTTTTCTCCTGTTGCTAAGTTAACTTCTATTATATTTATTTTATATATTGTTATTTCTTTTGATCTTGAAGTGGAACAGATGGATGTGAAGACAACATTCCTACATGGGGATCTGGAAGAAGAAATCTACATGAAGAAGCCAGAAATCTTTGTAGTGAAGGGAAAGAAAGAGTTGGTTTGTAAGCTAAACAAGTCACTCTATGGTATGAAGCAATCACCTAGGATGTGGTACCAAAAGTTTGACACATACATCCTTGGATTGGGATTTGTGAGAAGCAGGGCTGATCACTATGTATATTCCAAGCAAGTTGGTAATCACTTCATTTATGTAGTGTTGTATGTGGATGACATGTTGTTGGTAGGAAATAACATGGATGTTATCAAGGAGGTGAAATCACAGCTATCCTCCAAATTTGACATGAAGGATCTCGGTGTTGCTAACTTCATTCTGGGAATGGAGATTAAAAGAGATCGTGAAAACAAGAAACTCTAGTTGAATCAAATAAAATATGTTGAGACAATATTGCATAGGTTTAATATGCATGGAAGTAAACTGGTCAAGGTCCCTATTCATATAGGTGTAAAGTTATCTGCAAATCAGTGTCGCAAGACACAGGAAGAAGAAGAGGACATGTCCCATGTTTAGTATGTCAGTGCAGTTGGCAGTTTGATGTATGCAATGGTATGTACTAGACAAGACATTGCACATGCAGTGGGAGTTTTCAGCAGGTATATGTCAAAACCAGGGAAGGAGCATTGGACAACAGTAAAGAGGGTCTTTAGGTATTTGTGTGGCACTACCAATTATGGATTGTGCTACCAAGGAAGACCAGAATTGGACAAAGTGGTGGAAATACATGTCTTTGTTGATGCAGATTGGGTTGGAGATCTAGATCGCAGAAGATCTACAAGTGGGTATGTGTTTAACCTATTTGGAGGAGCAATCAGTTGGATGAGAAAAAGACAGGTTGTAGTGGCACTCTCAACTATAGAAGTTGAATACATGGCAGCCACTCATGAAAGAAAGGAAGCAGTATGGTTACAGAGATTGTGTTCAGGTATTGGGTTGGTACAACAAGAAGTGAGATTAGATTGTGATAGTCAGAGTGCAATCTTCCTGGCAAAGAACCCAGCTTATCATTCGAAAACAAAGCATATTGATGTTCAGTATCAGTTTGTGAGAGACATGGTTGAGGAAAATAAGGTGTTGTTGGAAAAGGTTGACACTTTGAAGAATGTTGCAGATTCATTGAAACAGTCTGTAATCACATAAAAGTTCTCCTGGTGTAGAGTAACAATGGGCATTACTGCCCTGGATTGTTGACTATATAATATTGGGACCCCTGGATGCAAAGAAAACAAAAAGTGGGAGAATGTTGGGTATGTGTTATATTTATATTCTTTGCATGTGTGTGTGTGGGTGCGTCAGATTTGACAACTACGTCTGATGATCCCTATTAGCAGATTTTTGGGCAGTTTTTTCTATTTTTAGCAGATTTTGCTATTTTTAGCAGTTTACTAAATTAATCCTGGATTAAGGGATTAGGGTTTTGGTATCTACGGAATACCTAAAAACATTGTATATATTGTATGGTGAATGGTGAAATTCGATATAATGAATATAAGAAAGGTTTTCTCGATTGAGGGTTTTTGATATAAAATCTGTGTACTCTGTGTATGAGCCATTGATTAAATTTTGTTTTGCTTAAGAATCTATATGCATTGATTTAATTCACAGGTTTAAAACTTACATTTATGCTAGACATTTAGTAAAGTATGATCCATGTGAGTGGCATTTGTGCCTAGTTGAGCCTCACCATGACCTCGGCATTGGTGATGAGCTTATCCCTCTGGCCATCTCAGCCCAATATCTACACATTCATAGGGTTTTTTTAGCTATAATCCATCCCAAAAATAATTTCTTTAAACATATTTAAATGAATGAAAATTAAATAATCTGAAAATTGAAAAAAAATCTTCCCAATATCATCCAACATGCCACCATGAGGTATGGGAATTTCTAGATCACAAGAAAATATTATCCCTTCATATGGATATTCATCTATGGCAATGATTTGTCACTCCCAACAGTGGAAAAATGTGTCATCATGCACATAAAGTAAGTGTCTTCCTCCTATGTTGGACATAGTGGTACGATACTATCATTGATGTCAATAGGGTGCAGAAGAATACAGTATAAACTCAAAGCTCGAAAGGAATAACATTAATCGAAGCTCAGAAGAGATGATGCACATGATCCATTCATTCTTATTTCAATACAATCGAGGATCATTAGATCGAGGTAAAGTCAGAGGTTGGGAAAAGATTAAATCTCAACTGACAGATCTAAAGCAAGAGCTTCAGATGATCTCACCAACCGCTAGATCAAGGAGGGACTTCAAATGAATTCTCGACCATCCGATTGAGTTTAGTGGAAGGACAGCATAAGCCACAATATCCCGGAGTAAACAAACTCATGCAGACCATTGATCTAAGATATATACGGGTGAGCTCTTAATCGTTGGATCAAACAGTCAAATCCGACACTAACCACTTTGGCGAAAAGGAGTCTAGAACATGTGAATTTACCCAAAGGCCAAATCCCCTAAGTCACTAATTCCGGTCAACTTCGGCACTGACCACTTCAAAGAAAAGGAGTCTAAAATAGGTAAGTTTACTCAAAGGTCGAAGCCTCGAATTCATGAACTTCTGTCAACCATCGGATCATAGGAAGAATAGGAAATCTCGTCAACCGTTGATCTAGAGTGAACACGCTAAGAAAGAAGTTGGTCAACTCTGGCCTTGACCTACTCCAGTGATAAACATATCAAATAAACCAAGAACTCTTGAACCTTGGAGTTCCAGAATAAAAAAAGGTTATAGGATCAAGACAGTTGAAAATCTACGGTGGTAGATCTATTCGGCAATTCGACAATAATCGAAGGATGGTATAAAGAGTGCCAAAACTCCCGAATCCATGAAGTAAGACATGTGGCAGAAGAAAAATATGAAACATGGCCCAATCGGTTGGTGACAAGTTTCAAGGTATAGTTGGCACATTAGGTATACTAAAGTCGCAACTGAAGGTGACACGTGGCAGCCACTCATACAGTTCCACATCAACAGTGACGCTAGCAGCCACGTCACTCTGGGACTACATCCTTCGTGGATATCCAGCTAATTCTACAAGCTAAAATACCTGAAGTGTTTAAGGATGAATTTAATGTTGGTTGTTGATCTAAGATCCTCGAGAATGTTTTTGGACCATTTGATCAAGAATAGTGGAAGGATAGAGTAAGCGTGAATCAAGAAGTAACGCTAACGTTGATCTACTTCAGGAGGGCTCTCTACCATTATTTTGTTTGCAGCCTCTGGATAAGATAGGATATTCCATCTAATGGAAGATTAAATATTAACCATCTGATCTATTAGCACATATAGTATACGCACTTCGGTGACGTGAAATTTACTCCATAAGAATTGGAAGACTGCAAAGGCCTAAGTCCTGAAACGTCGAAGTCCCAAAGTAAACGAGAACTTTCCATATCAAACATGGAAATAAAACATGATCATAAATCTTGATAAGTGATTAAGCACTCATTTGGATTAGCGCTTAGTCACCTCCTATGGTCATATTGAATAGAGGTCTTGAAAGTGCGTCTGTGCAAATTTTAACATATAGAGGAAGAATTTCTACTGTTAGGAAGAAAATTTGAACCAGACAAGATATGGATTCTGTCTTGATTGATGTTAAGTGATCACATACACCCAATGTATTGGAAAGCTAATCGAAAATCTCAAATATGATCTGTTGGAGAACTGGGGACACAACAGAATCTTAAGAAGGAAATAAAAATGGATGGGATCGAGTTATAAGAAATCGATCCATACATGTGATCGATTTATGAAAAATCCTCTTACTAAAAGCTTGCACGATAATGTGTGAATAAAAATAGAGGAAGATATCAATTCTAAATTAAAATACAAATGTTATTATTGTTAATCTAAATGAAGAGGTGCAATGGTCTAAACAAAGGGAAATAATGATTCAATGCTCACACCAGTTGGAAGACTATATAAGAAAGAAAGAATGGTGAAGAAGAGGTGTCTTTGTAGTCCAGATCAAACACCAAAATCAAAAATAGAGTCCAAAGAAGAAGAACTGATGATACTTATGCAGTGAGGGTGGAAGGGAGGAGCAAGGAAGGATTGGTGCTCCTAGGTTTGGTGCCCTGGAGAAGGGGATTTTTGTCTCCAAGAGTTGGTTCTCTAAAGAGGATTGGTGTCCTCACAATCTCAGATTATTTATAAACCTTTTAATTTTTGTTAATTATATTTATAATTGATTTTTACAAGTCCGTTGTTGATATATTGTGGTGGTTAATAAAATAAAATTATGAATTTTTCAAAAAGGTAATAAAGATTCACCCCCTCCCCTCTCAATATTCCAACAATTGGTATCAAAGCGAGTACCTTCAGCACAGTCTAATAACTGGAAGGTAGATCCTGAAAGAAATGGATCGGTAAGAGGGAATGTCTTTCAAGAAAGCACCATTGTTTAATGGAGGTGGTTATGCTCTCTGGAAAATAAGAATGAAAAGATACATGTTGGCTCTTGGTTTTGATGTATGGAAATCTATTGTAGATGGCTACACTGCACCAGCTACTCCACCCACAAATATTGCAAGAAAGAAGATTTCCAATGACAACTCGAGAGTTGTTAATGCCATTCTAGGAGGATTGACAAATTCCATATGTGTGAAGGTAATGCATTGTAAGTCAGCTAAGGAAATCTGGGACAAATTGGAGGTTGTATATGAAGGCAATAGCAAAGTCAAGGAAGCCAAACTACAAACCTATAGAGCTCAGTTTGAAAATTTGAAAATGAAAGAAGAAGAGAACATTGTTGAATACTTTCATAGGGTGGATGAGGTAGTTAATTCAATCAGAAGAATAGGAGAAGAACTTAACGATAAACCTATTTTACAAAATATCCTAAGGTCATTACCTATTAGATATGATGCCAAGATCTCCACAATTAAAGATAGTCCAAAACTTGACAAAATCACAGTAGATCAGCTTCATGGAATTTTTATAGCATATGAGATGAGAATAGGGAGAGAAAAACCATCAAAAGGAGAAACACCATTTAAAGCATCTAAAACAAAGATGAAGCAAGAGAAAAGGCCAATGATGAGTTATCAGATATATCTGATGAAGAAATTGCCAACTTCATGAAAAAACTCAAGAAAGGGACTAGGAAATACAAAGGAAAGATTCCTCTAATATGTTTCAATTATGGAAAAATTGGACACTTTGCCAATAAATGTCCCTATCCTAATGATCCAAAAACGAAGGTATTACTGATAAATCGCAAGTTATTTTAATGTACTTTTTGCATTGGATCGTTAAGAATGCGAAATACGTAAACTTGTTATCTTGTTTGTGGAATATCAAATGTGACTTTTACTTGATGCTTATTAATGTATAAAAAGATCAGCCATTAATATTCATGCTGCAAATGAAGAGAATAGAATAGCAAAATAGAAAGAGAAATAGAGACAAGAGCTTGATAACGGAGTTCACCAATAGTTGGCTACGTCTCTGGGCCCGCTTCCACGTGGAGGACCTCTTTATTGCTCTTTAAAATGCTCAAAGTTCTCTTACAATGCTCTTTGTTGTTACATTACATGCTTCATGTCTTCTGTACAAGACCTCCTTTCTCAGATTCATGCATGCACCATCAAAATCCTCTCAAAACATGAGAAAAACGCCTCTCAAAACATGAGAAAAGGCCAAAATTTACAAACTGCCCCTTCAAAACCCTGCATCAAAAAGTCTCTCACAAGCTTCAAAAAGCCTGGTTCTTATAGTTTTCAAGGCTCAGATGAGGAATCCCAACTTCCCTCAAGATATGGCCTCTTTCTGGGATCAAATCCCCCTTCAAATGGCCTCAAAATCCTCAAAAAAACACTTTCTGGTCATAATATCAGGCAATTAATTAAAAAATTACAAAACAGGATTAAAAAACCCATTTTTAAACTTTAGGATATGTTTAAGCCCCCAAAGGATGAGCGCGCGCCCCTAAACAGGGTCACATGCAAACTCATATGGCCAAGAGCCAACCCTTTGGGCTGCGCGCTGACCTTGGATAAGCTCTAGCCCCCTGGTTATATGGCGCACATCACGTGGCCTCGGCCTAAACAATAAAATCCGTGCGTGCCCTTGTAGGATTAGGAACCTGGTCTTGTGGGATCTGCCCAAGATCCAAGGGCTAGGGTCTAACAAATACTCCCACGCATATGGCGCCCATTCCCTTGGTTTTATGTGTGTCACGCGACCACGGGTTGGGGCTTAGCCCCAGCCCCCTCCCTTTTGCGCCCTACCACACTTTACAACATAAATATTTTAAAATGTAATTCATATAATAAGCAATATGTGTGGTGCCTTGGTGTTTGGTCATTTGTGAAAGCACTTGGGCTTGGTGAGTGGTCGTAGGTTCAAACCCCATAGACCCCAAAATTTTTGGAACTTTCCATATGAAATGTTGACTAGGTGCCACGTGGCTGCCCATGCCTGGGCCACATGGCACCATCTCATTTGCTCGAACTTTGCCACATGTCCAACTCTGATTGGATCTGCCATCCACATCTGCTCAGTGAACTATTGCCACTTGTCGCACTGCCATTGGTCTAAGTCTTCCTCATGAGGTGTCGTTGGTGATGTCATGTTGTCGTCATGTTGACATCAACATTGACTTTTTGGACAGTTGACCTTTGACTTTTTTTACCTATTTGGGTTTTCGATCAAAATGCGATAACTTTCGCATATGGAGCCCATTTGAGGAAGTAAATATACTACCAGAATCAGCGCGATGAGCCGGTCTTAATGGAATTGGTTTCATCCAATTCTGAAAACTTTGATTTTTGAGCATTTTCTAAGCCTGGGGAGCCTCCTGGATCATTCCTCCCCACTTTGGAAGCTTTTGGACCACCAAAAGTCTGCTTTTACTCAGGTAACAAGTGAGGGTACTGCCTCCCCACTTTGTCCTATATCATCCATCCTCTCTGCTGGGATAATGATCACCTGACTAATCACAACAAACATGAAAAGTGAGATAGCATTGTTTATCAAAGTAATCATTTCATTTATCTCACAATCATCTATATTATTTTTCGCACTTTGTAGCCATACACCACTAAACAGCAACAAACTAATCAACAATACTGAGTATGCAAATGAAAATGACAAAACATGCTTCCCCTTTTGAACAGGAACAATAATCAAATTATGCAGCTGAACCTTATGTTGTACCTCCGGTGACACTTCATGATTGTTTGAAACATATGGAATCATCTCATGTTTAGAATCACTAACTCCATGTTTGTTATAGACATAAGTGTTAAACTTCTACTTGCATTTACCATTCTTTTTAACTACCCTATAGTTGCAAAGGACCTGTCAGTTTTCATGCGATGAGCACGAACAATGTACTCCTTCCCATCTTTCTTGAAGCAATACCTATTTTCCTCCCTGTAGAATATGGATTTCCTATCATAAAGGTATGGGCTTCCCAATACAATTCCACATATGTCCAATGGCACTATATCAAGCTCTACTTCATCAACATAATTAGAAGTGATTGCAAGCTTGATTTTACATTGCTTGGTTACTTGTAAATTGTTATCACCACATATCCATCCCAATGGATATGGTTTACGATGTGACTTATTTTCAAGTCCCAAGTTATGCACAACATCTTCACTGATTAGATTGGCTTGTGATCCACTGTCTACAAGAGTATCAACTTTGACATTGTTAAGCCCTAATATTGGCTCATTACCCCTTAATTGGGGCATATTAGATTAGTAATGTTATTTTATTTATGTCGACTTTAGGCCATTAGTTGTAGTTTAGATTAGTAATGTTATTTTAATTATGTCAGCTTTAAGCCATTATTTGTAATTATACCTCCTAGTCTCCTATATATACCAAGGAGACATTTTCATTTTGAATCATCTTGTACTTGAACATTTAAGTGGGGTAAAAGGAGGT